>JAAIUW010000118.1:0-75840 GCA_014851425.1 Senna tora | reverse complement strand
AGTTACTAAAAAAAGAAAAATTAATATCAAGTTTTCGAAACACTCATCGACGAAAACTAATTTAAAAAAGAAAAATGAATATCAAGTTTTCGAAACACTCATTAGCGAAAAATAATTAAAAAAAGAAAAATTAATATCAAGTTTTCGAAACACAAATCGGTGAAAACTAATTAAATAAAGAAAAATGAATATCACGTTTTTGAAACACTCATCGGCGAAAACTATTTTAAAAAAAGAAAAATGAATATTACGTCTTCGAAACACTCATCGGCGAAAACTTATTAAAAAATAAAATATGACTATTAAGTTTTCGAAACACTCATCGGCGAAATCTGATTATAAAAGAAAAATAAATATCAAGTTTTCGAAACACTCATCCTCGAAAACTTATTAAAAAAAATAAAAATGAATATCAAGTTTTCAGAACACTAATCGGCGAAAACAGATTAAAAAAAAAGAAAAATGAATATCAAGTTTTCGAAAACACTCATCGGATAAAACTGATTTAAAAGATAAAAATGAATATCAAGTTTTCAAAATACTCAATGGCAAAAACTAATTAAAAAAGAAAAATGCATATCAAGTTTTCAAAACACTCATCGGCGAAAACTGATTAAAGAAAGAAAAATGAATATCAAGTTTTCAAACACTCATCGGTGAAAACTGATTAAAAAAAGAAAAATGAATATCAAGTTTTCGAAAACACTGATCAGCGAAAACTGATTAAAAAAAGAAAAATAAAAATCAAGTTTTCGAAACACTCATCGGCGCAACTTGATTAAAAAAAAGAAAAATGACTATTAAAATTTCAAAACACTCATCGGCGAAAATTGATTAAAAAAAGAAAAATGAATATCAAGTTTTCAAAACACTCATCGGCGAAAACTGATTAAAAAAAGAAAAATGAATATAAAGTGTTCAAAAACACTTATCGACAAAAACTGATTAAAAAAAAAAATGAATATCAAGTTTTCGAAACACTCATCGGCAAAAACTGATTAAAAAAAGAAAAATTAATATCAAGTTTTCGAAACACTCATCAGCGAAAACTTACTAACAATAGAAAAATGAATATCAATTTTCCAAACACTCATCAACGAAAACTGATTAAAAGATAAAAATGAATATAAAGTTTTCGAAACACTCATCGGCGAAAACTGAATAAAAAAAGGAAAATAAATATCAAGTTTTCGAAAGACTCATCGGTGAAAACTGATTAAAAAACGTTAAATAAATATCAAGTTTTCAAAACACTAATTAGCGAACACTGATTAAAAAAATAAAAATGAATATCATGTATTCAAAACACTCATCGGCGAAAAGTGATTAAAAAAGGAAAATGAATATCAAATTTTCGAACACTCATCGGCGAAAATTTATTAAAAAAAAGAAAAATGAATATCAAGTTTTCAAAACACTATCGGCAAAAACTGAATAAAAAAAGAAAAATGAATATCAAGTTTTCAGAAAACTCATCGGCGAAAACTGATTAAAAAAAAAAATGAATATCAAGTTTTCAAAACACTCATCGGCGTAAACTGATTAAAAAAAAGAAAAATAAATATCAAGTTTTCGAACACTCATCGGCGAAACTTGATTAAAAAAAAAGAAAAATGAATATCAAATTTTCAAAACACTCATCGGCGAAAACTGATTAAAAAAAGAAAAATGAATATCAAGTTTTCGAAACACTAATCGGCGAAGAAAATTAAAAAAGAAAAATTAATATCAAGTTTTCGAATCACAAATCGGTGAAAACTAATTAAATAAAGAAAAATGAATATCACGTTTTCAAAACACTCATCAGCGAAAACTGATTAAGGAAAACAAAAATGAATATCAAGTTTTCGAAACAGTCATCAGCGAAAACTATTAAAAAGAAAAATGAATATTACGTTTTCGAAACACTCATTGGCGAAAACTGATTAAAAAAAATATATCAAGTTTTCGAAACACTCATCGGCGAAAACTGAATAAAAAAAATGAATATCAAGTTTTCAGAACACTAATCGGTGAAAACAGATTAAAAAAAAGAAAAATGAATACGAAGTTTTCGAAAACTGTCATCGGCGAACACCGATTAGAAAAATAAAAATGAATATCAAGTTTTCCGAAATACTAATCGGCAAAAACTAATTAAAAAAGAAAAATGAATATCAAGTGTTCGAAACACTAATCGGTGAAAAATGATTAAAAAAAAAAAAAATAAGTATCAATTTCGAAATACTAATCGGTGAAAACTGATTAAAAACGAAATATGACTATTAGTTTTTGAAAACTCATCGGCAAAGACTTATTAAAAAAAGAAAAATGAATATCAAGTTTTCGAAAACACTCATCGACGAAAACTAATTAGAAAAAGGAAAATGAATATCAAGTTTTCGAAACAGTCATCGGCAAAAACTAATTAAAAATAGAAAAATGAATATCAAGTTCTCGAAACACTCATCAGCAAAAACTTACTAAAAAATGAAAAATGAAAATCAAGTTTTCGAAACACTTATCGACGAAAACTGATTAAAAAAATAAAAATAAATATAAAATTTTCGAAACAGTCATCGGCGAAAACTGATTGAAAAAGAAAATGAATACCAAGTTTTCGAAACACTTATTGATGAAAACTGATTAAAAAAAGAAAAATAAATATCAAGTTTTCGAAACCCTCATCACCGAAAAACTTATTAAAAAAAATTAAAAAGAATATCATGTATTCGAAACACTCATCGGCGAAAACTGATTAAAAAAGGAAAATAAATATCGAGTTTTCGAAACACTCATCTGCGAAAAATGATTAAAAAAAGAAAAATGAATATCAACTTTTCGAAACACTCATCGATGAAAAATGATTAAAAAAAGAAAAATGAATATCAATTTTTCGAAACACTCATTAGCGAAAGCTTATTAAAAGAAGAAAAATGAATATCAACTTTTTGAAACACTCATCGACGAAAACTGATTAAAAAAATGAATATAAAGTTTTCGAAATACTAATCGGTGAAAACGGATTAAAAAAGGAAATTGAATATCAATTTTTCGAAACACTTATCGGTGAAAATTGATTAAAAAAAGAAAAATAAATATCAAGTTTTCGAAACACTTATTAGCGAAAACTGATTAAAAAAATAAAAATGAATATCATGTATTCGATACACTCATCGGCGAAAACTAATTAAAAAAGGAAAATGAATATCAAGTTTCGAAACACTTATCGGTGAAAATCGATTAAAAAAGAAAAAAATGAATATCAAGTATTGAAACACTCATTAGCGAAAACTGATTCAAAAAGGAAAATAAATATCAAATTTTCGAAACACTCATTGTCGATAACTGATTAAAAAAAGAAAAATGAATATCAAGTTTTCGTAACACTCATCGGTGAAAATTTATTAAAAAAGAAAAATGAATATTAAGTTTTTGAAACACTCATCGACCAAAACTAATTAAAAAGAAAGATGAATATCAAATTTTCAAAACACTCATCGGCGAAAACAGATTAAAAAAAGAAAAATGAATATCAAGTTTTCAGAACACTCATCGGCGAAAAATAATTAAAAAAAGAAAAATTAGTATCAAGTTTTCGAAAACACTCATCGGCGAAAACTGATTAAAAAAAGAAAAATGAATATCAAGTCTTCGAAACACTCATCGGCAAAAACTGATTAAAAAAAGAAAAATTAATATCAAGTTTTCAAAACACTCGTCAGCGAAAACTTACTAAAAAAAGAAAAATGAATATCAAGTTTTCGAAACACTAATCGACGAAAACTGATTAAAAAAAATAAAAATGAATATAAAGTTTTCAATCGGACGTAAGCCTCTAATCCCTGACCGGCATGGGAAGTAGGATTTCTCCTATCCCGTAAGCCTCTAATCCCTGATTGACATTTTCACATGTTTATAACTACCCATTTCTAATACAAACAATATATAGTATTTATGGCCATCCATATCCGATGACCTAAGTAGGGTGCAATCCACGGCTCGCTCAACGCCGCTTCAGTCTATACATATACACATAATCACTCACACGTACATATATTATACATATTGATCACACGCTTCAAGGCGGATGATCTATCCTATTCACATGCAGAATTCCTGTATACAGTCAAGTATATATTCAATCACACACCTGCATATAGTTTACATATTGTCACACGCCTCAATGCGTGTGATCTATCCTATTCACATGCGGAAGCCATATTTTCATACAATCAGGTATTCAGTCACACATATATATAATTTACATATTGATCACACCCCTCAAGGCGTGTGACCTATCCTAGTCGCATGCGGAAGTCATATATACATATACATGATATACGCTATATCATAGCCTAAAGTCTCAATACCAAGACCTAACTTTAATCTGTATGAAGCCGACAATGCTAGAATTCAAGTGTGATATGTATATATACACAGCAGATGTAAACGTACAACGCTACACCCAAACAGGATTCATATATACATATACATCACAACATATATACAGAATCAAAATAACTACCGACGCGAACAAAGCGTGCGGTCTTCTGAGTTGTCCGCCTCCTTGAGAAGAAGTGGATGCGTTCCCGACTCCTGAACAGACTCAGTGAGAAGTTCCCCCATGCCTGGCGTAGCAGCGGGTACCACTACAGCTGGGGGAAGGGAGCAACCACAACCACATGCGCATGAAATGGATTTATATTGTGATCTTTAACATGATCAGGCAATCAATAAATCATATTCACAATTAAAATCCTAATTCATGCTCCTAACATATTTATTAATCCACATGTAAATCAATCTCAACATATCTCATTTGGTTTCACAATTAACACATACTTGTGCACGTAGGCACTCACTTTCTGTCTCCCGCATTACGCTAAGAGAAATACTGGCCCGAAGGCAATATCATGTACGAACCTGGTTGATCACACCAAGAACTTTCTGACTCCAAGTCATGCTTAGAGTAATAGCCGGCAACTTGTCTGACCTCAGTTTTAACCAAGGTAATGGCCACTATGTGGCATACTTGCTCACTACAAAAAATAGGTTTCTAACGGCGGTTACCTGCCCACGGTTAATGATAACCGTGGTTAGGTTCAATGTTGAAAATTGTTTAACCACGGTTGTGTAGCTACAGTCACAACCGTGGTTAAAATTGAAAAAAAAAACAAAATATACTTTTTTTTTTCTAGTAGGCGCTTTTTCCTTTTTACAATCCCGCCAAGCTTTTAGACCCACAAACCCACAAAGCCCCCTTTTCCAAAATCAATTTCTTGTTCTGACCTAAACCCACAAACCCTTCGACGATCGATGGCACGACGACAACCGTGAGCAATCGTGAGCAACCGAACCTCTCTCTCCGGCACGACGGCGAACGGAGTCAACGGCAGAACCCCATGCTTCTTCTCAGCTTCGTGCCTACGAACTCCAAGCTTCACGGCAGTCTTCAGTTTGGGTTCTCTGAAATTTCTGAAGGTTTTGCTGAGGTTGGTACTTTCTATTCTCTTATATCACTTTTCTCTTGGATTTGCTACCTTGGTTTGGTACTGCTAGTCCCTATCTCCTCTGCTCAAATCTTGGGTTTCAAATCAGTATAAGTTTCTCCTCCTACCCAACTCTCACGATTTTGGGAATCCTGATTTCTGAGTAGTTTTGCAGTGAGAGAGAGTGAGAGGAGATGGGGGAGAAGGCCGAAGTATTGGAGGCTGTTTTGAAGGAAGCTGTGGATTTGGTAAAATAAATTTGAATGGCTTTGAAGCCTTTGTCGGTTGCTTTTTTGTTTCTTGGTCTGTGTTTTGAGCTTTTTTGTTTTTCTGGGGTTTGAATGCAGGAGAACATACCCATTGAGTAGGTGTTTGAGAATCTCAGATGTAAAATACTTTAATAAGTAAAACAAATTATTCATTTTCCAAATGCCCCATTTATCTCATCAATCAAAAACTCAAGCTGTCCCTATACTCTTATTAGTATATCACAAAGTGAAGCTCTCGAGCAACTCCATTATACTTAGCATAAACATATATCACATCTATTCTTTCCTATCTCTCATCACCCAAAAGCAGGGTGGGTGGAAATCAATCTCAGGTCAGAGAATCAGAGTGAAGCTCTCTAACCACTTCAATTCATGCTGTCACGCATGTTTGTCACATATGTTCTTTCCTATCTTTCATTACCCAAAAGCCTTCTCATTAAGTTGTTGTTAGTGAAACCTTCCTGCTAGAAGAACTATCAAACAGAACAGAGATACTACATCAAGTCTCCAACTAACTTATCCATAAGAAACAAGGATTTAAAATGAGGAATCTAGCCACTCAATGTAAACCACATAGGAGTTAGGACCCTAATATGACCCTAAAAATAGAAAATCTATGTCGATACTGGATTAATAATTAAATTCCTGTATCCCCAATTAAAACATATAAATGCTCTAAAAGCCTCTTCTCCATCTTCATGAAAGCAAAGAAGGAGGATGCCTATAAGTGTATGCCCACAAAATATGCCAAAAGCTACTAAAAATCTATTTGTTAGTTCTAAAGTAGTTGACTACGAAGATTTCTCATCTAATTCTTCTCTCACATGAAGAAATCTCATTGTAAAAAACACCAAGTTAACACGACTCCAAAAAGTTCTAAAGTGAGCCACCAGATAAAACTACTCTTATAGTAACAGTGGCAATTAAAGAAAACAAGCAGATTAAGAGAACCAAAAAAATGTCAAACTTGATCACGTAAGGTCCTTAATATACACTTCAGAATTAAAACAACCAACAGTTTCCTGTGATCTTCAAGCCACGTTTTCAACTTTCAAGAGGCCACAGGCTGTTGCAATACAAAATTATTAAATAAGGAATTGCTATATGTCTAACTAGAGTGGTTTTAGGTTCTTTGTACCATTCTTTTGTAATTTTTTACCTTCGTAATAAGTTTCTCTTTCTATAAAAATATTTATTAATTACTACACTCAATAGAGGTAAAGTACCAATCATTTTGGCAAGAAAAAATTAAAAAAGAGAGAGAGAGAGGAAATTGCCTTCCCGCAGAGTGTACAGTTTTCAGTTTTCACTTCTCTCCGTCCACTCATAGATGCAACCAAGAGGAAAATGGTGAGAGCATTTTGTCATTATCTTTGGGTTCTCTTCAGTATATTCTGCAAGTATATAATATTGTAGAATTATCAAAATCAGCCACCAAAGGTCTATTTTCTTAATATAGAATTAGCTAGCATCAACAAACTACTCATTGCAACAAGGATAATATTTCATAAATAGTTGAACTTGAATACTACTCATTGGATTCTGTTTTTTCGTTTTTTTTTTTTTTATTATGGATTTTGTTTCTGTGAATAAGTATTATTGGATGGAAATATCAAATATTGATTGAGTTGGTGTTCGAATTTAAGCTGGAAAAGTGAAGAGCACAGAGAAATGGGGTCTCCTTGATTTGAATGCAATTACAAGATGATAGATAGCATTATTTTATATTTGTATTTTATATTTAAGAGCACTATGATGATTGAGATTATGTATGATTTTCATTGATGATTTACAAAGCTCTTTCTTTATCATTCGCTAGTTTTTCACCACACTTTTATTTGTTTCCTTCATCTTTTCCCTGTTTTTTTCATTGTTTCCAAAATATGGTTTTAGCTTCTTTCTTACAACTCAAAATCTTCCAAGATATCTTTTACACATAGCCATTCTTGGAGGAAGGTAGCTGAGCTTTCTTTTCTCAGTCATAGGTGATGCTAAATATTGATTTTAGTTGCAGAGTTAAGTTAAATTTATTGTGAGTGAAGTTGGAGGGCCATGACTGAGTTTCCACACTGATGTTATAATTTAGATATACTTCTCACTCCCCTCTGCTTACATTAAATAAGTGCTTTGAGATTTTTGATAGAGAAGTTAAATAAAGAGAGACATTATACATAAATAGAAGTCAAAGAAATTTTTTAAATGTAATATTTAAACCTTCAATCTTTTTCAAGTGCATCAACTGAATCTATCTCGAGTTATGTGATGGATGATGTCACAAGTTTAGAGAAATGTAATATTTTAAATGGTTTTTCAGTTTTCTGTCACCTCTATTACAGATGGGAGGATAGCCTCAACAATAGCACTGGAGGTAGAAGTGTCTCTCGTACGAATAGTTTTCCAGCATCTAATCCTAGCAGAAATGGTGGCCGTGGTAGGGGTAGCCGGAATGGAACTCATGCTGCTACTGCAACTTTTGTGTCAGCAACTGGTGATCCTATATCTGGTCGAAGGTGCTTTGTGTGTGGTGATCCGTCTCACTTTGCTAATGTCTGCCCCAACCGTGGAGCATGACGTCTCCGTGATTTACATCACCAATGTAGGGGTAAAGTAAGTTTGGCATTTCACAACTTCTTTTTCTACTTTTTACTTGTGCTTGATTAAGCCACAGTTATGTAAAATATAAATCATGCATTGATATGAACATTTAACTTTCAATTTCTCAACACGAACTCAATGAAGGAGCATTATGAAAAAGGTTGAAAATATTAACAATGGATATTATTTAGCAACGAACTAGTTTATTATTAATTTGTCAAATTCATATCTTAAGGTTGAGTTGTCCTATTTCTTTTAGATTAATAAATTTTGGTAATCTACTTGTGTCCCATGGATTTCATATTTGATAACAATAAAAAGAGACACATGCTTTAAAAAGAGACATTCGGTTGAAAATTAATCTTTCCATCATGTCATTGTCCAAAGGAATGACTTTCTTTGAAACAGCTCATAACTTAAATTTTTGTTTATTTTAGTTTGGAAAGATACCAAAATTTTTTTTAGCTAGAGTTCTATATACATTTGTTAAATGGTGATAAATATATCTCTCTTGTATTACTGCAAAAAATGGAGAACAAAGCTAAACAAGTTTACAGATTTAAGAGTAATTTGTTAATTCAAATATATAAAATAATAAAGTTCAGAAAGGGGGGAAAAAAGAGGTGGGTTTAAGGTGTTTCATTTTCAAAATCTTAAAATAGTAAATGCATGTTCATTTGGAAAACTGTCTAAGTATGCTGTCCAATTCTTGTAAAGCATATTTGGTGTTTTAGAGTTCCTTTTTAAGGCATTTTAGGTGCTATTTTGTTGCTTGCATGCTAGCAAGTTCTTGTAAATTACGATTTGGTATTTCGAAACTCCTTTTGAGGCATTTTAGGTACAATATTTTTTTTGGTTCATATATACGCTATCCAATCTTGTGAGGTGCATTTGGTCTTTTAGAAGTTTCTTTTATGATGCTTCTAGTGCTTTTATATTGTTCATGTGCAGTCTAGTTTTCTTAGTTCATATTTGTGGCATTAAAGACCTCTTTTGTGATGTTTAAAGTGCTGTTATGTTGTTCATGTACTGAATTTAATTTTATTATGATCCTAGTTGTTTTATTGAGATATTTATTAGTATAAAACAGAGACATGGGTTAAAGGTATAAAAATTTATTTAGCTTAATTTTTTTTTTGGCCTGGTTTATATATTTAGTTTAATTTACAAATTTTTTTTAGTAATCATATTTATTGTGAGATTTAAGATGAAAATTATTCTCTGAAGGTCTTAGCCACCATTCTAAGAAAGAGAGCCTTTTTACCACTTTTTGCATTTAACAAATAACAAGTATTTGTTAATTTCTAAAAGGCTAAAATACACATAATCTCCAACTTTGTTACTATATTTCAGCTTTTGGAACCTTAGACCAGGAAATTCTAAAACTCTATACTTCATCACCACTATTGCTTCCTGCCAACAAGTGCCCTTAACTAAGCTCCTTGTTTCACTAGGTACTAATAATAGTTCTTTTGCTTGCTCTTACTATTTGATTTTTCAACTTTTTTTTAAGCATTTTAGTGTTTTCCTTTTCTTTCACTTTTTTTTTTGGCTGCCATACATACATACGTGTTTTAATTACCTTGATGTTTTTGCATCATTTGGCAATAGACCTATTTTAAGCATTTTAGTGTTTTCCTTTTCTTTCACTTTTTTTTAGCTTATACTTTTCTTGATACTTCTTTGGACAGACTCTTTGGTGAATCAAGAACAGGTTCATTGGCTCCAACTCGGAGATTGAGGGTGAAGAATTGCTACTCTAGCTTTGGATCAATCTTAGGCAAATGAAGTAGAAAGCAAGTGTACTTTATTAGGCAATTTGTTTTTGATGTATTGAGTTGGCTTGCAATGTTCTATTGACCATGAATTTGAGTATCCTTCAAATGCTCATGTATCATACTTCCACAATAATATAAGTTATATGTTGATATTATGGTTGTTAAATTTATAGAAGTCCATGATGATTTCATATGAATTATTGGTTTCATTTGAGTTAAAAACTTAAAAAGAAACTAGCTAGACAAGAAACAAAAATCTATATATAAAAAAAGGAACTAGCTAGACAAAAATAAAATCTAAAAAAAAAAAGGAACAACCGTGCCAAAAGAAGTTGAAAAATGATAAAACATGGCGACGGTCGAAACCGTCGTTAGAGTTAGCACTCTAACGGTTACAACCGTCGTTAGATGCATCCCACTTAGTGACGGTTCTAACCGTCGCCGATAATGCATAAATTAGAAGTTGTGGATGGCATTCTAGCGACGGTTGCAGGTCTGTCACGACCCCAAATAGGAGTACGTGACCGGCACGGGAATAGATTTTTACCTCTAAACCCGTAAGCCTTATCCTGTAAACATGATTGTAAACATGATTATAACTACCCTGCTATACAATCAATATATATTTATCATACTAGTGGTCACACCTCACTGGTGGCCTAATTAACCTGCAATCCACGGTTCGCTCAATACCGCTTCAGCTCAATCCAGTGTATAGATATATTCATCAGCACTCATAATGTAAATTTTAATATCATATTGACCGTACGTATCAATACGTACGATCTATCCTATTCACATGCAACAAGCACACATAATATATATCTATATCATATTGACCGTACGCCTCAATGCGTACGATCTATCCTATTCACATGCAGAAGTTTATATACTCAAACATAAATCCTAGTTTATCCCCAACTGGACCCTGTCTTTAAGTACATGTGAAGCCGACAATTCTAGAGTAAGTACATATCAAAAGCTGTAAATGTATGTATACAAGTCTTACAACTTTAAAATATATACAACAAGTGAAATCAAAATAACCAAAAGGTGTCCACCCACGCGAACAAGTGCGTAAGGATGGTCTGATGTCCGTATCACTGCCCGGACGTCGATGCCTGCCCGATCCCTGTATCTGAAACATTGAAGCAGAGGGAGTGAGTCAAACAGACTCAGTGAGAAGCTTCCCATCCTCGGCGTAGCGGCGGGTACCACTACAGCTGGGGAAAGGGAAACACCCACAATCACATGCGCATGAAAGTCCAGTTTATCAAATGTTATATTACGATCAGGCAATATTAATATAACATTAAAATCACAGATAAACCTACGGATCATGCTTCTCTTAAACAAGCAATCACATTTTAACATATAATATGAAAACTGTAAATCACTTAACTGACCCTAGTACCAAGCTAGGGCAATGGCCTCAACGGGCAATTTCTTTTAAATCTTTAACTGACCCTAGTGCCAGGCTAGGGCAATGGCCTCAACGGGCAAATCTTTTCATATATAACTGACCCTAGTGCCAGGCTAGGGCAATGGCCTCAACGGGCAAATCTTTTAATATTTAACTGACCCTAGTGCCAGGCTAGGGCAATGGCCTCAACGGGCAAATCTTTTCTAACTCGTTTCTCTCCCCGAGCTCTCAGCTGGGATTCTGACTCTATCTACCCATTTCTATCCTAAACTGACTTTACCTAGGTGGTGTGAACCTCCTATGACTCACTAATCCATTTATGAGATCTTTTAAATCCTTATTCAATATCCAAACCTTTGATTAGATCATAACCTAGCTCTAAGGTCGTTCCTAAGTTCAATTACCATAAAACGTCGACGTCTACTAACAACTTCTATACAATTTCTTTAATGAGTTTCTAATTAATAGGGTAAACCAATATTGGACTCAATCAACAACTTAGCCCCTTGCTTGTACTGTTCGGCGTATCTCATGTCATCACATGGATACCCTTCAGTACCTCTTTACCTATAGTCAAACACACATATACAAATACTTTCATATATAACAGTTTAGGAACAACAATAGCATGTTAACCGCTAAATAATTCTTACAAATAGGCAAGTAGGCAACCACATATCCACATCCTCAATCAACCCTATAGGGCAAGGATGGGAAACCCCTCACCTGGACGGCTTCCTTGCGTTTGTCCTGGAGTAACTCCCGCTCCGGATGAATCGTGGTTCCCTAGCAATTGCATTCACGTGGTTAACAATCTTAACTATATGCAACTCATATGCGTATGATATGCTCGTGCCTAAAAATGCACCTAGACGTCGCCAAGAACCGACTTCTTGGTCTTATCCGTCTTCCCTCTCTTCCATGAGAGTCTCAAGTGCTACATATTTGGTTTCGTATAATTACCGCTCACCTTGAATTAATTTTAGAGCCTTGGATTTGAGTTACTAAACCTCGATATGCTTCTAGATTATCCTACTTAAGGTTTCCTAATAATTACGAAAGAATTAAATTTCCATTTTAAATTTTCTGGACTTTATTGTTCCGCAAGTTTCCATCCTTGAGAACAAGAAAGGATCTAAAATAATTCTTGATGCTTGATAGCATATTTAGAATTTCTCTAGGGTGTTTAAGATTGAAAAGAAGAGGTTTGGAGCCCTCAATGTCACCCTTAAAGTGTAATTGGGCAATCCGAGCAGGGACCCGGCACGTTAATGTCAAGGTTCCACATTAGTAACCTCAGGCCAGCTCTTCACGGGTCTTATACAGCTAATACTTCAACAATATAATTTCAGTAATTCCAATCCAAGCCTATTTACTCAAATCCAAGCTCAATCCTAATTATCACAATTTTCCCAATTTATGAATAATTAGAATTTCAACCCCAAATCCTTTCAAATTCGAATTCGGCTAAACCCGAGAGTATAGTCTCGATTCTTACCCCAACTAAGTGTTCAAGAACACTTCCTGGTCTCAATCTACCCTTGAAACAACCCAATCGAAGGTGGATCGAAGAAATCCCTAAAAATGAAGAAATTGGGGGTTTCGAATGAAATTGGGGTTACCAACCTTTGATTCGATTGGTGGAAGGTGTAGGAGACGTCGTACCCGAACCCCGGTGATTTTTTCCGGCGCCGACTAGCTCTTCCCGGTCACTTTCCGGTACACCCCAAACCCTTTCTTCTTCCTTCCTCCGCCTTGCCCTCTCCTCTCTGTCGACTTTCTCTTCTCTTCTCTCTCTCTTTCTTATTCTTTCTTTCTTTAATCCTTTCTTTTCTTTCTTTTTAAAGTGACTCACGGCACCCACCTCCAACATTTAATTAAAACTAATACATATATATAAAATAAATCACTAATAATAAAAATAAATAAATACTTAAATAATAAAATAACTAATAATTAATCACTAATAATAATAATTATAATACAAAGGTGGAAAAATATCCCCAATTAAATCCCTCCTCTTTCAATAAATTTTATTTTTTCTTATACCCCAAACTTAAATACCGAAAAATATTCCCTACTCTCTTTTCCCCATTTAATTCAGGTTTCCAATTCCTTAGGTCCTGAATTAAGTTCAAAAATTATTTTCTACTTTATTTCTTTCCCTTTCATTTCATTTTAAACTTCGAAAAAAATTTTCCGGGTATTACAAGGTCAAAATTGCTCTTCACGACGGTTATTCCAACGGTTGCGCTAACCGTCGCTAGAGTTGGTCCTGACGCATCCTTCGGCGACGGTTACGCAACCGCCATTAGATTTCTAGCCACGGTCAGAACCGCCGTTAGATACCTGTTTTGACCGTGGCTAGATGCTTGTTTTGTTGTAGTGGCTGACGTTATAATCCTGTCTGTCCGATCAGGATGTCTGACTCGATCTACCTGGACAACCTAAACAAACTCAACTAACATATTTAACCTTGAAAGACGCCCTATGAGAACTAGTTGAATATTATACGTGATTACTAGTTAGGCCCAGTTTCCCCTTTTCAATTATGCATCACTCTCACTCACACTTAACAACCTAGGTTCATTTTCCTCAATGTACCATACGGTCAAAACCTTTGCACGATGATCAATTTAAGTGGGTTCCTAATATTAATAAACTCTCACATATGAAATTCCGACTCAATCCTACCCACGGTATCATATATGGCTCGGTAAGCCACAATAGCACATATATATACACCTTGTGATTAATCATATAAGCACATATACTATTGCACGTTGACTACTTACTTGCAAATCTTACACGCGTAACACAAATTTATTCATATAAATATATTCCATATATCAATTTGCACAAAATAGAGCAAACCACATTTTCCATGTAGTCATCCAACCTTGTGGGGCAGGGATGGGAGAGCCCCTCACCTCGTTGGCCCTCCTGTTCAGTCCTCGGAGTGCCTGAAGCTCCAATTGCTCTGTGGTGCCTGCAGCTCCAATCGCTCTGTGGTGCCCTATACACATATATATTTAGAAAATTTAGAACGTGTAACTAAGCATCTAAAAATGCACGTGTCATGCTAATGCTCATGTACCATCTAGATATTTCTAAGAACTAATTATTTAGTTCGTTACGTCATCTTATTTACTCTTTCTGAAAGTCCAAAATGCCCCATATTCGACTTTCACACTTTCAAGCCATTTAGAACCTCTAATTGCTTAGGTTAGAGGTTTCTCTTGTCTAAATTTCCCTTCATGTGTTCATATCGGTATTTAACTAATAAAAGAATTAAATCACGGTTCAAAAGAGGCTATAGCTTACTCATTCCACCGTCTCCCTTATTCGCCGAGTAAAAGCTTAATTACTACATCTTTAATTATATATAAAAATATAATTGGGTATCTTGTCTAAATTTCCCTTCATGTGTTCATATGGGTATTTAACTAATAAAAGAATTAAATTCACGATTCAAAAGAGGCTATAGCTTACTCATTCCACCGTCTCCCTTATTCGCCGAGTAAAAGCTTAATTACTACATCTTTAATTATATATAAAAATATAATTGGGTATAATTAGAGCCTTAGGACCAATTTAGCGGGTCTTAGGTGTCCATACGGACTAGACCAAAGTGTCCAACCCATAGCACATCTCTTTACTGTACGGTAGCTTAGTATTTCGCCTCTTTTTCACCGGATTGGGTTCCGGTTGAGACGGTAAATACTCGGGCTTTATTCCCTTGTATATTTCTAGCATTTATAATACTTATACTACTCCAATCCAAGCCTAAACATGCATCAAACTATCAATTTCGAATTTTAGAGCAATTTCCTAACCCATTTTTCCTAATTTCCATACCCGGTCAATTCCTACGGTTTAACTTCGTTTTTTGAACCTCCCAAGCTTTCAATAACATCCACCAAGCTCAAATTTAATCCCGGAATGCCCCGATTGGAAGTATTGAAGAATTCCTAAAATACTCAAAATTTGAGAAATTGGGGTTTGAGAGACCCCTTCCTCCTCTTCTTTCTCGGTTTGGAGCGTTTTGTGTGTGTGCTTCGTTTTTCTGCTTCTGCTTCTCACATCTGCTTCCCTTTCCTTTTTTTAATGTGTGTGTGAGTGTGTTGAATGGCGGGGGGGTTCAAGGTGGGCCCCCCATGTATCTTAATCTTAGTATATACATATATATATCTTATATGTGTGTTAGTGGAAGAAAAAGGGGGTCACGGTTGGCCCCTTTTATTTTTTTTATTATTATTTTTTTATAATATATATATTTATTATTAGATTATTATATATATATATATATATATATATATATATATATATATATATATATTATTAGAAAAATTTATTTACTTGTTATATCCTACTTCTTTTCAATCTTTTTAATTCCTTCTTCTTTTAGATCATAAAAAGAATACTTAGATTTCCTATTTTCTCCCCTTAATTTTTTTATCTTTAATTTAATTTATTTTTCTTTTTGAAAGAAAAATAAATTTAATAATAATGAAAATAATCCAATCAAAATATCTCGGATATTACAAAAATAAATATCAAGTTTTCGAAACACTCATCGGCGAAAACTGATTAAAAAAAGAAAATGAATATCAAGTTTTCAGAACACTAATCGGCGAAAACAGATTAAAAAAAAAAAAATGAATACCAAGTTTCGAAAACACTCATCGGCAAAAACTGATTAAAAAAATAAAAATGAATATCAAGTTTTCGAATAACTCATCGGCAAAAACAAATTAAAAAAAGAAAAATGAATACCAAGTTTTCGATACACTCATCGGTGAAAAATGATTAAAAAAAGAGAAATAAATATCAAGTTTTCGAAACACTAATCGGTGAAAGCTGATTAAATAAAGAAAAATGAATATCACGTTTTCGAAACACTCATCGGCGAAAACTGATTAAAAACGAAATATGACTATTAAGTTTTCGAAACACTTATCGGCGAAAACTGATTAAAAAAAGAAAAATAGATATCAAGTTTTCGAAACACTCATCGGCGAAAACTGATTAAAAAAAGATAAATGAATATCAAGTTTTCAGAACACTAATCGGCAAAAACAGATTTTAAAAAAAGAAAAAAGAAAAAAGAATACCAAGTTTTCGAAAACACTCATCGACGAAAACTGATTAAAAAAAGAAAATGAATAACAAGTTTTCGAAACACTCATCGACAAAAATTGATTAAAAAAAGAAAAATGAATATCAAGTTTTCGATGAACCCATCAGAGAAAACTTACTAAACATGAAAAATGAATATCATGTATTCGAAACACTCATCGACGAAAACTTATTAAAAAAGGAAAATGAATATCAAGTTTACGAAACACTCATCGACGAAAAATGATTAGAAAAAGAAAATAATTATCAAGTTTTCGAAACACTCATCGATGAAAAATGATTAAAAAAAGAAAAAAGAATATCAAGTTTTCGAAACACTCATTAGCGAAAACTTACTATAAAAAGAAAAATGAATATCAAGTTTTCGAAACACTCATCGACAAAAACTGATTAAAAAAAATGAATATAAAGTTTTCGAAACACTCATCGGCGAAAACTGATTAAAAAAGGAAAATGAATATCAAGTTTTTAAAACACTCATCGGTGAAATCTGATTAAAAAAAAAATAAGTATCAAGTTTTCGAACAACTCATTAGCGAAAACTGATTAAAAAAATAAAAATGAATATCATGTATTCGATACACTCATCGGCGAAAACTGATTAAAAACAAAAATGAATATCAAGTTTTCGAAACACTCATCGGTGAAAAATGATTAAAAAAAGAAATATGAATATCAAGTATTCAAAACACTCATTAGCGAAAACTTACTAAAAAAAGAAAAATAAATATCAAGTTTTGAAACACTCATCGACGAAAACTGATTAAAAAAGGAAAATTAATATCAAATTTTCTAAATACTCATTGGCAAAAACTGATTCAAAAAAGAAAATGAATTTCAAGTTTCGAAACACTCATCGGAGAAAACTTATTAAAAAAAGAAAAATGAATATTAAGTTTTCGAAACACTCATCGACCAAAACTAATTAAAAAAGAAAGATGAATATCAAGTTTTCAAAACACTCATCGGCGAAAACTTATTAAAAAAAGAAAAATGAATATCATGTTTTCGAAACACTCATCGGCGAAAACTGATTAAGAAAAAGAAAAATGAATATTAAGTTTTCGAAACACTCATCGGAGAAAACTATTTAAAAAAAATGAATATTACGTTTTAGAAACACTCAACGACCAAAACTAATTAAAAAAGAGAATGAATATCAAGCTTTCGAAACACTTATCGGTGAGAACTTATTAAAAAAAGAAAAATGAATATTAAGTTTTCGAAACAAACATCGACCAAAACTAATTAAAAAAGAAAAATGAATATCAAGTTTTCAAAACACTCATCGGTTAAAACTGATTAAAAAAAGAAAAATGAATATCCCGTTTTTGAAACACTCATCGGCGAAAACTGATTAAGAAAAAGAAATATGAATGTCATGTTTTCGAAAAAACTCATCGGCGAAAACTGATGAAAAAACAAAATATGACAATCAAGTTTTCGAAACACTCATCGGCGAAAACTGATTAAAAAAAAGAAAAATAAATATCAAGTTTTCTAAACACTCATCGACGAAAACTGATTAAAACAAAGAAAAATGAATATCAAGTTTCTAAACACTCATCGACAAAAACTGAATAAAAAAAGAAAAATGAATATCAAGTTTTCGAAACACTCATTAGCGAAAACTGATTAAAAAACAAAAATGCATATCAAGTTTTCGAAACACACATCGGTGAAAAATAATAAAAAAAGAAATATGAATATCAAGTATTCGAAACACTCATTACCGAAAACCTACTAAAAAAAGAAAAATGAATATCAAGTTTTCGAAACACTCATCGACGAAAACTGATTAAAAAAGGAAAATTAATATCAAATTTTCGAAACACTCATCGGTAAAAACTAATTAATTAAAGAAAAATGAATATCACGTTTTATAAACACTCATCGGCGAAAACTAATTAAGAAAAAAAATGAATATAAAGTTTTCGAAACACTCATCGGCGAAAACTGATTAAAAAAAAGAAAAAGAAATATCAAGTTTTCGAAACACTCATCGGTGAAAACTTATTAAAAAAAATGAATATCAAGTTTTCGAAACACTAATCGACGAAATTGATTAAAAAAAATAAAAATGAATATAAAGTTTTCGAAACACTCATCGGGGAAAACTGATTAAAAACGGAAAATGAATACCAAGTTTTTGAAATACTCATCGGTGAAAACTGATTAAAAAAAGAAAAATAAATTTCAAGTTTTCGAAACACTCATTAGCGAAAACTTACTAAAAAAAGAAAAATGAAAATCAAGTTTTCGAAACACTCATTTTCACGACCCCCTATCGGAACGTCCGTGACCAGTACGGGAGGTAGGATTTCTCCTATTCCGTAAGCCTCTAATCCCTGATTGGCATTTTCACATGTTTATAACTACCCATTTCTAATACAAACAATATATAATATTTATGGACATCCATATCCGGTGAGCTAAGTAACGTGCAATCCACGACTCGCTCAACGCCGCTTCAGTCTATACATATACACTAATCACTCACACGTACATATAGTATACATATAATCACGCGCTTCAGGGCGGGTGATCTATCCTATTCACATGCAGAAGTCCTGTATACAGTCATACAGGACTTCTGTATGACTGTATACACCCTTGGTGGATTGGGTCCAATCCACCAAGGGTGGACTGGCCCATATACTTACATGATCTTTAACATGATCAGGCAGTCAATATATCATATTCACAATTAAAATCCTAATTCATGCTTCTAATATAGTTTTTACTCCGCACTTAAATCAATCATAAATATATATCATACGATTCCATAGTTAACACCTACTTATACACATAGGCATTCACTTTCTGTCTCCCGCATTACGCTAAGAGAAATACTGGCCCGAAAGCAATTTCATGTTCGAACCTGGTTGATCACACCAGGAACTTTCTGACTCCAAGGCACACTTAGAGAAATAGTCGGCAACTTGTCTGACCTCAGTTTAAACCAAGGTAATGGCCACTATGTGGCATACTTGCTGACGTCATAATCCTGTCTGTCCGATCAGGATGACCGACTCGATCTACTCGGACAACCTAAACAAACTCAACTAACTTATTTAACCTTGAAAGACGCCCTATTTGTAACTAACTAATTATCATACGTGTTCTTTAGTTAGGCCTAGATTTCCCCCGTTTCAATTATGCAACACTCTCACTCACATTTAACAACCTAGGTTCATTTTCCTCAATGTACCATACAGTCAAAACCTTTGCACGATGATCAATTTAAATGGGTTTCTAATATTAATAAACTCTCACATATGTAATTCCGACTCAATCCTACCCATGGTATCATATAGGCTCGGTGATCCACAATATCGTATATCCTTCACTTGAGAATGAACATATAAACATAAAAATAGTTTGCACTGTTTTACCACTCACTATCATATACCTCGTAACATAAATACATTCAGATAGACATATTTCAGTATATCAATTTGCACAAAATAGAGCAAACCAAATGTCCACGTAGTCATCCAACCCTGTGGGGCAGGGGATGGGAGAGCCCTCACCTCGTTGGCCTCCAGATCAGTCCTCGAAGCGCTTGGAGCCTAATTTACCCTGTGGTGCCCTATACACATTATTTATGAAACTTAGAAACGTGTAGCTAAACATCTAACATGCACGTGCCATGCTAATGCTCATGCACCCTCTAGATATTTCCAAGAACTAATTATTTAGTTCGTTACGTCGTCCTATTTGCCTCTTTCTGAAAGTCCAGAAATGTCTCATACTTGACTTTCACACTTTCGAGCTATTTAGAACCTCTAATTTCTTAGGTTAGAGATTCCCATTTGTCTAAATTTTCATTTTACGTGTTCATAGGAGTATTTAACTTATAAAAGAATTAAATTCGCGGTTCAAAAGAGGCTTTGGCTCACTCATTTCACCATCTCCCTTATTCGCCGAGTAAAAGCTTAACTATGACCTCTTAATTATATATAAAAATATAATTGAGTATAAATAGAGCCTTGGAACCAATTTAACGGGTCTTAGGTGTCCACAAGAACTAGACAAGGTTGTTCCCAACCCCACCGCACAGGTCCTTACTGTACGGTGGCATAGTAATTTCACCTCTTTTTCACCGGATTGGGTTCCGGCTGAGACGGTAAATACTTGGGCTTATTGCCTTGTCTATTTCCAGCAATTACAACACTTATACTACTCTAATCCAAGCCTAATCATGCATCAAACTATCAATTTCGAATTTAGAGCAATTTCCTAACCCAATTTTCCTAATTTCCATACCTGGTCAAATCCTACGGTTTAACTTCGATTTTGAACCTCACTAAGGTTTCAATAACAACCACTAAGCTCAAATTTAACCCTGGAATGCCCCGATTGGAAGAAATTGAAGAATTCCTAAAATACAGAAAATTGGAGAAATTGGGGTTTTGGGAGTTTAGGGCTTTCTCACCTTGATTTAATCAGATGGGAAGCTTGTTGGTGATGAAAGATGAGGTCCGGTCACCATTCAACCGGTGCCCGGCGCACGATCTCTGGCGTATTTCCGGCCCAGTTTCTCCGTTCTCGTAGCCTCCCCTTCTCCCTCGGTTTCGTGCGCCACTGCTCTCGCTGCTTCTGCGCTTTGCTTCTTCTTTTTTATATATGTGTGTTGCTTTAGTGAATGGGGGGGGGGGTCACGGTTTCAGCCCCCTTTTCTAAAAAAAAAATATAAATTAAATTATTAATTATTGTTAAATCCCATTTCTCTTCCCATCCTTTTAATTTTCCTTTCTTTTAAGTCCTAAATAAATTTCCATTCTTTAGAAAATAGATAAAATTTTAATTTTCTATTTCTTTTCTCTTCTACATTTTATTTCAACTTTCTAATTTAATTTATTTTTGTTCCCAATGAAAAATAAATTAATAATAATGATAATAATAATAAAATTAATATCTCGGATATTACAATCTTCCCCCCTTAAGAAATTCAGTCCCCAAATTTCAAATAAAATGCTAACCTTAGTCTTGAAACATATGAGGATACGTCCTGCGCATTTCACCCTCGACCCTCCCATGTAGCTTCTTCGGTCGAGTGATTTTTCCACAGAACTTTAACCAATGGAATCTCTTTCGTTCTAAGTTTCTTCAACTGCCGATCCAAGATTTCCACTGGCTCCTCTTCATATGTCAGATTTTCGGTTAGCTGCACGTCTTGCGATTGGATTACGTGCGAGGGGTCTGGAAGATATTTTCCGAAGCATCGACACATGAAACACAGGGTGTACTCCCTCCAATTCCGTAGGCAATTCCAACCGATACGCTACATTCCCAACTCGTTCTAGGATTTCAAACGGTCCGATATACCGAGGACTTAGCTTCCCCTTTCTTACCGAACCCCATCACGCCTCTCATCGGTGATATTCTCAAGAACACCTGTTCACCAATGGCAAACACAAGTTCTCTCCTTCGATTGTCTGCATACGACTTCTGTCTACTTTGAGCCGTTAGCAATCTCTCTCTTATACACTTCACCTTTTGCAAGGCATCTTGTGTCAATTCTGGGCTGATTAGACTAGCTTCTCCGACCTCTAACCACCCAATCGGGGACCTGCACCTTCGACCGTACAAAGCCTCGAACGGTGCCATCTGGATACTCGCTTGATAACTATTATTGTAAGAAAACTCAGCCAAAGGTAAATACCTTTCCCAACTTCCGCCGAAATCCATTATACACGCCCGACGCATGTCTTGAAGGATCTGAATGGTTCTTTCTGATTGCCCGTCGGTCTGTGGGTGGAACGCAGTACTCAAATCAACTCTCGTTCCCAACACTTCCTGCAATGACTTCCAAAACCTGGAAGTGAACTATAGCCCTCTATCAGATATTATGGACACTGGCACACCGTGAAATCTAACGATTTTTGATAGGTAAATCTGCGCATACTGACTCACTCCATAAGTGGTCTTAACTGGTAGGAAGTGTGCGGACTTAGTCATACCAATCCACTATCACCTAAACCGAATCGAATCGCCATTGTGATCTTGGAAATCCTGTTACAAAATCCATCGTTATCCTCTCCCATTTCCACTCAGGTATTTCTATCTGTTGTAATGTTCCGACGGGCTTCTGGTGTGCAGCCTTGACTTGCTGACACACTAAACACCTGGCTACATAGTTTGCAACATCCGTCTTCATGCCATTCCACCAATACAACTGTTTCAGGTCATGATACATCTTATTAGCTCCCGGATGGATTGTATATGCCGTCCGGTGTGCTTCTTCAAGGATTCTTTCTTTCAAGTTATCAACCATAGGGACACACAACCGTCTCTCCAACCGAAGTACCCCGAAATCGTCAATAGAGAATCGGACGTCGTCCCCCTTCTCTTTAGTTACAGTATCCTTGATTTGCTTGAGGTCGGTGTCTTCATCCTGTCTAGCCTTCACCTCTTCTACCAGAGAGGATTTAGCTTGCAAATGAGCTAAAAACGAGTTAGAACTCCCAATCTCAAACTGATTCCCCGTTTGTTCTAGCTCGTGCAACTCTCTGATCAGCGGTCTTCTTTCCTTCACTTATATGAGCAAGACTGCCCATGGATTTTCGGCTCAGTGCATCAGCTACCACATTAGCCTTTCCTGGATGATACAAGATCGTGCAGTCGTAGTCCTTCAACAACTCTAACCATCGACGTTGTCTCAAGTTCAAGTCTTTCTGCTCGAAAATGTATTTAAGGCTTTTGTGGTCTGTATAAATTTCACACGTCTCACCGTACAGGTAATGTCTCCATATTTTCAAAGCGAACACTACAGCAGCCATCTCAAGGTCGTGTGTCGGGTAATTCTTCTCATGTTTCCTCAGTTGTCGTGATGCATACGCAATCACCTTGCCGTGTTGCATCAAGACACACCCTAACCCGATCCTCTACGCATCATAGTATACCACATACCCTCTTGTGCCTTCAGGTAATGCCAACACCGGAGCGGTAGTGAGACTGCCTTTCAGCTTCTGAAAACTCTGCTCACATTTATCATTCCATATGAACTTCACCCCCTTCTGTGTTAACTTAGTCATAGGTGCAGCAACCTTAGAGAAGTCCTGCACAAATCTTCTATAATATCCAGCCAAGCCTAAGAAACTGCGAATTTCAGTAACTGAGGTAGGCTGGGACCAATTCTTCACCGCTTTTACCTTACTTGGATCAACGTGGATTCCCTCTGATGACACCACGTGACCCAAAAAGGCAACTCTGTCAAGCCAGAATTCACACTTAGAGAACTTGGCATACAATTTCTCCTCTCTCAACTTCTGCAATGCTATTCTCAAGTGTTTTGCATGTTCCTTAGAATTCTTAGAGTAAACCAAGATGTCATCAATGAAGACAATGACAAATCGGTCCAGAAATGGTTTGAAGACCTTGTTCATCATGTCCATGAATGCTGCAAGAGCATTAGTTAATCTGAAAGACATCACCAAGAAACTCGTAATGTCCATATCGGGTCCGGAATGCGGTCTTAGGTATGTCTGATTCTTGAATCTTTAGTTGATGAAACCCAGATCGCAAATCAATCTTGGAAAATCGCTTTGCGCCCTGCAACTAATCAAATAAGTCATCTATCCTCGGCAGTGGGTATTGATTGCGTATCGTCACCTTGTTTAACTTCCGGTAATCGATACACAACCGCAAAGATTCGTCATTCTTCTTCACAAAAAGGAGTGGTGCACCCCAAGGAGAGAAGCTGGGTCTTATAAAACCCTTGTCAAGAAATTCTTGCAACTGCGTATGTAACTCCTTCAACTCTTTCGGAGCCATCCGGTAAGGTGGTGTGGAGATAGGTTGAGTGCCCGGTTGCAGCTCAATTTTAAATTCAATCTCACGATCGGGCGGCAACCCCGGCAATTCTTCTGGAAACACATCCAAGAACTCTCACACTACCGATACTTGAGTCAGTGAAAGTACTGCTTTCGTGGTAACTTGGACCAAGGCCAAATACCCTTTGCAAGTAACTTGGATGCCTTCAAAGCTGAGATCAAG
Source organism: Senna tora (assembly GCA_014851425.1). NCBI lineage: Eukaryota > Viridiplantae > Streptophyta > Magnoliopsida > Fabales > Fabaceae > Senna > Senna tora. Next base: position 51,164 of record JAAIUW010000118.1, on the reverse strand, counting down.
CTTGGATACGGTGCAGCTCCGTCACCCCGTATCACAAAAGGCTTCTCGTTTGGCATATTAAATTTCAAACACTTAGCCTTGCAGTCCACAATCGCATGGAAAGACGACAACCAATCCATCCCGAGGATTACATCAAGATCGACCATACACAACAACCGAAGGTCTACCATAGTCTCATGACCATCGACCTCCACAGTGCAAGACTTGTGCACATACTCTACTTGTACCGATTCTCCCGTTGGAGTAGAGACCAGTACCGTCTCTTTCATTCTAGACGGACTTTTGTTGAACTTAGAAGCAAATACATGCGACACATAAGAATGAGTGGAGCCGGAATCAAACAGAACTCGTGCTTCAAGAGAGCAAACAATAAGGGTACCTGTCACAACTGCATTTGATGCATGAGCGTCTTGCTGAGGAAGTGAAAATACCCGTGCTTGTCCTCCACCTACTGCCCCTGGCCCTCTGCCACTTGGTCCTGTACCACGGCCTGTAGCTGTACTTGTACTTGCTGCCTGTGGTGGTACGGTTCTTACTGGCGGGGCTGAAACAGGTGTACCCCTCGGCGTCGGATTACTTCTCACACTTGTACCCTATTTTCTCTTTGGACACTCTCTAGCCATATGGCCCACCTGGCCGCAGTTGTAGCATCCACCTGTCAGTCTCCGATATATTCCAAAATGAAATCTTCCGCAAGTAGCACACTGGGGCCTTGTTTTACCGGCATTTCCACCCCCTTACACTCTCTGTCCCCCTTGAATATTACCTCTTGTACCTGCTTCATGGGTGGTAATTGAGGATTGTCCTCCTGCGGACCCTGAGTATCCTGGTCCTCCACCCGTTGTCTTCATTTTCTTACTTCCACTTCTTTGGTTATCACTGGCTGTTATTAACTTGACTTTGGGATCAATAGAAGTCCCGTACCTCTTCCTGGTTTCAATCATTCAGGCACAGTCTGTTGCTTGAGCTAAAGTCTCAAACTGTCTCCTCTGAGGTAACAAAGCAGTAAATAACGGCTCCGTGAGTCTGTGTATGAATCTCTTGATCCTCGCCTCTTCATCAGGAACTAACTCAGGTGAGAATTGAGCTAGTTCTATAAAAAGTAATTCATACTCCATCACGGTCATGTTAGGCATCATCCACAACTCCTCGAATTGCTGACGCTTTGCATCTTTAGTGCCTTCAGATAGAAACCGACACAAGAATTCCCTCTGAAAATCTTCCAGGTCATCGGCGCCACCCTTCTCGAATACCTTGTCTGTACGGACTCTATCCATACTCTAGCGGCTCCCCTCAGTTGAAATGAAGCCAACTCCACCAACTCATGCCCTGAGCACCTCAGCATGTGCCCAATTCTGACTACGTCTCTCACAAAGTAGTGCAGATCCTCTTTCTCACTAGTCCCGCAGAAAGTGGGTGGATGAAGCTTCAGAAATTTTGAAATTGGCAGCTCACGAGGCACATCTTGCGGTTGTTGCCATTCTCTGTCCTCTTCCTCAACAACCTCCATATCTTGATTGCTCAGAACTCTCTCTTCTTCTTCCTCGCCGACTACTAACCGGCGTACTTCCCTCTATATTTGTCTCGTCATCTCTTCTCTTAATTCCTGAAACCCTGCAGTGAGCATTTCTGCCACAGAGGGTTCACCTGTCTCTACATGAGGTTCCGGTGACTGTCTCCTCTCTTCCCCTCTTCCCTGTGCTCTACCTCGACCACGAGCACGACCTCTACCTCGGCCTCGGGTACGGCCTCTACCTCGGCCTCGGGTGGGCATTCCCTCCTCCCGAACTGATTCTCTATCAATTTCGGCTGGAGTTCTCCCTCCACCCCTAGCCTGTCTCGTGATCGGTGGCATCCCTATACTGCACAAGGATCACACCTAATAAATACACGTATATCAATGATATTTCATATCAAAGAGAGTAGAAAGAAAGGCTGACACAATTTCCTGGGTACTTCCACAAGTGCCTTTTCACTCCCACGTTGTGCCGGAGTTCACAACGAGGTGTAAAACCGACACCCCGGTCATACCTATGGCTTCATACAGTTTAAAGTAAACCAGACTCTGATACCAAGTTTGTCACGACCCCCTATCGAAACGTCCGTGACCGGCACGGGAGGTAGGATTTCTCCTATCCCGTAAGCCTCTAATCCCTTATTGGCATTTTCACATGTTTATAACTACCCATTTCTAATACAAACAATATATAATATTTATGGCCATCCATATCTGGTGACCTAAGTAACGTGCAATCCACGGCTCGCTCAAAGCCGCTTCAATCTATACATATACACATAATCACTCACACGTGCATATAGTATACATATTGATCACTCACTTCAGGGCGGGTGGTCTATCCTATTCACATGCAGAAGTCCTGTATACAGTCATACATATATTCACTCACACGCTTGCATATAATTTACATATTGATCACACGCCTCAATGCGTGTGATCTATCCTATTCACATGCGGAAGCCATATTTTCATACAATCAGGTATTCAGCCACACATACATATAATTTACATATTGATCACACGCCTCAATACGTGTGATATATCCTATTCACATGCGGAAGTCATATATATATATATATATATATATATATATATATATATATATATACACATGATATATACTATATCGTGGCCTATGTTCCCAACATCAAGACCTAACTTTAATCTGTATGAAGCTGACAATACGAGAGTTTGACATATATATACAACAGTTGTATATGTACAAAAGCTACATCCAAAAAGGAGTCATATATATAAATATACATCCTGATTTATTTACATAAACCAAAATACGCTACCCACGCGGACTATGCGTGCGGTCTTCAGGGTTGTCCGCCTCCTTGAGAAGAAGTGGACGCGTTCCCGACGCCTGAACCACCTATATCGGAAACATGTAAACAGAGGGGGTGAGTCGAAAAGACTCAGTGAGGAGCTTCCCCATCCCTAGCGTAGCAGCGGGTGCCACTACAGTTGGGGGAAGGGAGCAACCACAACCACATGCGCATGAAATGGATTCATATTGTGATCTTTAACATGATCAGGCAGTCAATATATCATATTCACAATTAAAATCCTAATTCATGCTTCTAATATAGTTTTTACTCCACACGTAAATCAATCATAAATATATATCATACGATTCCATAGTTAACACCTACTTATACACATAGGCATTCACTTTCTGTCTCCCGCATTACGCTAAGAGAAAGACTGGCCCGAAAGCAATTTCATGTTCGAACCTGGTTGATCACACCAGGAACTTTCTGACTCCAAGGCACGCTTAGAGTAATAGTCGGCAACTTGTCTGACCTCAGTTTAAACCAAGGTAATGGCCACTATGTGGCATACTTGCTGACGTCATAATCCTGTCTGTCCGATCAGGATGACCGACTCGATCTACTCGGACAACCTAAACAAACTCAACTAACATATTAACCTTGAATGAAACAGATTTATATTGTGGCCTTTAACATGACCAGGCAATTAATGTATCATATTCACAAGTAAAATCCTAATCCATGCTCCTAACATATTTATTAATCCGCATGTAAATCAATCTCAACATACATCATTTGGTTTCGTAGTTAACACATACTTGTGCACGTAGGCACTCACTTTCTGTCAACCGCATTACGCTAAGAGAAATTCTGGCCTGAAGACAATCTTCTATTCGAACCTAGTTGATCACACTAGGAACTTTCTGACTCTAAGGCATGCTTAGAGTAATAGCCGGCAACTTGTCTGACCTCGGTTAAACCAAGGTAATGGCTACTATGTGGCATACTTACTGTTAACAAAATCCTGTCTGTCCGACCAGGATAATCGACTCGATCTACCTGAACAAACTTGACAAGTTCAACTAACAATTTAACCTTGAAAGACGCCCTATTAGTAACTAACTGAATATTATACGTGTTTATTAGTTAGGCCTAGTTTTCCCCCTTTTCAATTATGCAACCCTCTCGCTCACAATTAACAACCTAGGTTCAATTTCCTCAATGTACCATACGGTCAAAACCTTTACAACGATGATCAATTTAAATGGGTTTCTAAAGTTACTGAACTCTCACATATGAAATCACGAAACAATCCTACCCACGTAACACATAAGGCTCATTATGCCACATTATCACATATACACATAATTGATTTGCATTTCCACCATTTACTTACTAAACATACACATGTAGCGCAAACTCATACAGATAAGTATATTCATATAATAACTGCAATAAATAGGGCAACCCACATTTGCACGTTGTCATCCAACCTTGTGGGGCAGGGTGTCACGACCCCCGTTTAGAGGACCGTGACCGGCACAGACACAGGGAATATCCCTATGCCTGTAAGCCTTATCACCTAATTGACAGAATAGCTATTATTGAAAAATACATTCACATGCATTATAATACCATGGCTACACCGAAATGGTGGCCTAACCTAGGCAAGCAAATCCACGGCCAGTGCCGCTTCAGGACATAGATATAGGAATACACACATAATATATAACATGTGTACTGGCTACACATCCGAAGATGCTGCCTATCCTATTCGCATGCAACAGATATATGTATATATATATATTTTGGAAACAAGTTTTCCCTGCATTGTAATCTAACGGATCCTGATCTTTAAGGTGTGTGAAGCTGACAGTTCTAGATTTAGTAATACAATCTAATTGGGTACGTCTACCCTTTACTTTATGATACAATAATAAAGTAAATAAAACTACAATTACAATTTATTCACCCACATGAACAAGTTGTGGGTCTTGGAAATTTTTGCTTGCCCCTCGTTCCACCGAGACTTCTTCCACCTGTACTTAACCTATCTCTGTGTAGTAAAAATAAGGTGTGAGTCTTAACCACGCGACTCAGTGAGAACTCTCCCATCCCCGACGCAAGGCGGGTAGCATGGCGCTGGGATTGGGAGTCATACATAACCACATGCAAAAACAACTGGTTACTGTTAATTAGCATACATTCTTGGCGACCACACAACAACAGAAATTTCACCCCAAACACTCACATGCATTTAATAACTGTAAACATGCAGCAGTTTATTCCACGTCATCAATCAGCAAGTAAACATGTAACATATAGTGCCGGCTTTTACTTACCGGTTTTCTCACGTTTCAGCATGTCTGAATCAACCAAGACGTGTGGTGACGTAATCCTGTACGTTACCACTATGCTGCACAATCAGCAATTATATGTAAACACATGCAATTTGTACATACACACAGATGCTAAACATACATCTACTTAATCTCCCCAACTCTGGGGTATCTACTAGAGTGGCTTTCCCACTTCGAACCCATGCACTCAGGTTGCTGGCCACCACGTGGAAAAACATACTTAACCCATTCACTTGGGTACTGGTCACCTCGTGACAATTCTGTTGATCAAACAATACTTAACCCATTCACTTGAGTACTAGTCACCTCGTGACAATTCTATTAATCAAACACAATCAAATTCTATCTATCAAACAACTGACGCATAGCCACCACGTGGCACGTCCTGACCCCTTGCTGCGGGACAATAGCTTGAGCCCACTCGTCCTTTACCCAACCAGGCCACATGGCGGGTACGGCACGACGTCTCAAAGCATGGCCACTGACACACCCTGGACCAACTCCACAGGATGATTTCTCTTTATGAAGTTAGGCTCACGGTTCACCCGTAGGTTCCTCCCGGGTCTCCTTACCTTAGTCTCACATATTAATAGGATTCTTTGTATCTTTCCCGAATGATCAAAAAATTTTCTCCTTGTTAATATGGACAAGTATCCTTAACAAGATATAACTCATATACCCGTCCAGATGCACTCTCTGAGCCTCAAGCTATCGTCATAGCAATATAAAACCTTTCTGACCCTATTGCCAGGATAGGGCAATAACTATCGTCATGGTGATTATAAAACTGAGGTCTCTAGTGCCATTTGACGTTGTTCTAGTCGATGTCTCACATCGCTAGCATAATCAAATCTGAAACCCACCAATAACTCCCCTTGCATGATTTTAATTTAAGTCACCGTCGTGACGAGTTTTCAAAATAAAAGTTTAGTCCTTCCGTACAAGGACTCTTGCCACCGTCATGGAAAAGATTTAATAAAATACTCATCATGCCTCCGGAGTGTATGAGTTGGATTTGTTACACACCAATCATAGCAAACAATTACTCTCTACTCCTATGTCTTCCTATCTAAGCTACTTTCCCCAACCTATTTTCTAGTTCCTTTATTCCTTTAACATTCTATACCTCTAGCTAACACATATCAGACAAGGAGAGAATATACATACTCATGTAATCCATATAAGCATACAACCCTAGGAGCAGAGATGGAAGAACCCTCACCTTGGCCAACCTTCCATGCAATCCTCTCCTGTAACTTTAGTCTGCTCGGAGTTCCTGTTGCACTCAATCTTGTGCTGTTGTTCCTATAAGAACAACATTTACTTCATTAAGGTTATTACTTAGCTTAACTTGTATTTATCTCTCCATTACTCTCACGTGTAGTCCCTGGTTGCCACAGAGTCAAGCTCTTGGTCTTATCAGACTTCTCTATCTCGACTTATGCGTATCCTTCCTTGGACACTTGTCTTACTCGCATATAACACTCTACTTGAGTGTTTCACATACTTGGATTTGAGTATTACACCTCTATCTAATTTGTACTCGCATCTAAGGAAGCTTATCTAGTTTGGTTGGATGGAATCCTAATTTTAGGAAGGTCTAATCATTTTGATTAACTTGTGTTTTAAGAAATCTAGTTCCTAAATCTCAATACACCACTAATTCACCCTACTTAAGGCTTCCTAATAATTATGAAGGAATAAAATTACCATTTTAGAATTTGGACTTCATTGTTCCGCAAGTTTTCATCCTTGAGAAACAAGAAGGTACCTAAAATAATTCTTAATAAATATTCATAATTATCCTCGGCTGTTTAAGATCGAAGAGAAGAGGTTTAAACACTCTCAACCTCACTCTTAAGTGTATTTGGGCAAATCGAGTAGGGACCCGGCACGTTAACGTCAAAGTTCAACCTTAATAACCTCGGGCCAACTCTTCACGGGTCTTGTACAGCTAATATTTCCACCCATATAAATTTAATAATACCATCCAAGCCTATTTACTCAAATCCAAGCTCAATCCTAATTATTACAATTTTTCCCAATTTGGAAATAATTATAATTTCAATAATATCAATCCAAGCCTATTTACTCAAATCCAAGCTCAATCCTAATTATCAACAATTTTCCCCAATTTGGAAATAATTATAATTTCAACCGCAAATCCTTCCAAATTCGAATTTGGGGCAAATCCGAGAATATAATCTTGATTCCTACCCCAACTAAGTGTTCAAGAACACACTCTAGGTCTCAATCTACCCTCAAAACAACCCAATCGAAGGTGGATCGAAGAAATCCCCTAAAATGAAGAAATTGGGGGTTTCGAATGAAATTGGGGTTACCAACCTTTGATTCGATTGGTGGGAGGTGTGGAAGATGTTGGAGTCGAGCTCCGATGGTCGTGACTGGCGTCGGACCGCTCTCCTCCGGCGAGTTTCCGGCGAAATTCGTCCTCGTTCACCCTTCTTCTTCCTCCACGCATCCCATTCTCTCTCTCTCTTCTTCCACTTTCTTCTTCTCTCTCGTGGTAGCTCTCTCTCTCCCACTATTCTTTCTTTTCCTTTCTATTCTCTTTTTCTTTATTTAAACCCATTCCCACGGCACCCCAAAAATAAAATTAAATAATAATAATAAAATAATTATAATAAATAAATATAATTAAAATAAAATAATTATAATTAAATAACTAAATAATAAATAAATAAATATTATTACAAATAAATAAATCAATAATTAAGTAATTAATAACAATTTGTATTTTTAATTTAATCCCTTTCCTTATTTAATTCAGGTTTTCAAGTTTTTAGGTCCCAAATTAAATCCCAACAATTATTTTGTACTTCTTTTCTTTCACTTTCTACTTTCTTAAAAACCCCCTTTTAAAATATTAAAATAATCATAATGAAAATAAATTAATTAATAATTAAACAAATAATAACCAATAAGATTTTAATTTAGTTCCCATTCCTATTATTTTAGGTTTCTAATTTCGTAGGTCCTGAATTAATTTCGAAATATATATATATATATATATATATATTTTTACTCCTCTCTTTCAATCTTTTATTTTACTTGAAATTTCGAAAATTTCTCGGTTCCTTTCCGGTTTCCCATAACCTTCATAGTTTCCCTATATTCTTTTTAAGGTTTTAATTCCTAGCCCCGGAATAAATCATTCTTAAATCCTCGAACTTTTAAATAAATCATTCTTTAATCTTCAAAATTTTCCGGGGTATTACATTCTTCCCACCTTAAGAAATTCAGTCCCCGAATTTCTTCTCCTTCGGGGGGTTGTTGGCTTGTTGCCTCCCTTGGCTCAATTTCATCTATGGTTCCCTCAATGTGGAAGTTTTACCGTTTTGGCCCTACGGTCATCTTTCTTTCCTAGAGACTCAAGGGTCTCTATTTGGTTTCTACATATTCTTTCTGTGATCGTTTGTATTTCTAGTTTCATAGTTAACCACCCCTTCGCGAGGGTGTTAACTGATAGACCTCCATCTATCGTCGTATCCTTCCCCGAGGGATACCTAACTTCCCTAGTTTCAATTTACTTGTGCTACTAATTTTCGCAATGGAGTGTCTGACACGCACCACATGCCATGCTCCAATTTAGTTCTCCGAGGAGTTAACTATTGCCTTCTCTAGTGAGGCTTACCTCGACTCAATCTGCTTGTCCGATTAGCTACCTTCGTAATGACTCCTTATATCCGTCTTGAAACACGCCAAGACCACTATTTACATAGCACGATAGGTTCTATTCCATAACTCTAACTGACGAAGTACTCTCCTACATCGGAGTCCCTGTACCTAAGTATCCTCTACTACCCAAGCAGCTACCCTTCTGTTGGGATTCCCTCGGTATATTCTTGTAAACTACTTCTCCAGGAAAAGTCCATTTACATCTTACTACACCCTCTACTCTACATCTAGACTTACCGCTAACACGGCGTACACCCTACGTAGGTGTTTATACTTTGTGCCATAAGTGTAACCAACTCTTCCGAGGTTTTTACACTCACTAACCGGCTCAGTTTACCCTACTCGTGTCCCTAGCGAAGCTAAAATGCCATGCCACTAGCACATCTATGTATTACACTTACCGTTCTCCACCAAAACGGTAAAGGATCTTACATTTATGACTCGTGTTTTTCCGTTTCCTTTACGGACTTCTACACTTACCCTTAGTGGTTTCCATAACCACTTCAGGTTACTCCCTGTCGACCATCCTATGTCTGACAGACTTAGACTCTTCTCTGACTACTACTGTAGGCATTTCTATTTATAATGGAAACTCACCAGTCTCCTCCTTACCATAATACTCATTACTCTGCCTCAGGCTCAGTTCGGTCTTCACATCCGAAGACCTCGCTTAATAGGACTATGACTGTGGATCTATACCATCCTCAGGTTAGTCCCACTTAGAGTTGCACATCCTATGCTAACTCTACTCATTGGGTTTCCGTTGGCTTTTTCCCCAACTTGGCCCACTCGGACTCCTCAACTTACTTAGATCCTGTATTCCTACTTGGAATACTTGGTCCGTTAACTTCAGCATGAACCTTTCCGGACATGCTCTTCTCCCCTTGACCAAACGGGATCCGCTCCCACGGTTTAACTCTTTTCCTTTCTTACGGTGTGGCATATGTTCACGAACATATACCGCCTCTTACAAGTATGTTACCCGTTGGGTTCCAATCACCCCAACGGTAGCATACCTATTTTATCATTTTGGCTCGCATCCCCAGATGCTTATCCAACGCTGTTCCCGTATTCACTCTCTTCTTTTCCATTTCGTACCTACGTGGTACTCTTTCTTCGAGTATTTCTCAATACTCGTTACTCAATAAATTCTCCTTTCGATTCATCGTCCTTGCGGTTAATTTTCTCTTTATGGCACTCACATGGCCATTTATACGTTTGGTTTGTCTACTCATTCTCCACCCATACACGGGCTTTAGACTAACGGATTTACGGTTCACCAACCTGTGGAACTAACTTACCTAGCTATGTCCACTACAATCTGTTTACTATACATACACTTACGGTAGTAGTTGGTTCTCCACCTCCTACTTGACTCTTAGTCCCTATGGGGTCCTATAGGCCTTCCGCTCTTGTCCCCTCATGGGACTACTTATCCCTGTCTACTTTCTCTTCTCCCCTCGGGCCTCCACGAGTCCCTTTGGGGTTTATCTCTTACGTTATCCCGTTTGAGAGCTATCTACCGCAATAGCCTCATTTTCTTATCTTTGGACGTACCTGAAGGTCTACGCCCATTTCCACTTCTAGACCTACCCCGGTCTAATACTTTCGGGTCCATAATCATCATATGGCCCCTTAAATCGATAACCCTTAGGTTTACCTTAATACTCCCTTGGCACTTTAGCACTCTCTAGTGCTTTTTGATGTCTACTTAACTTTAATCACTCCAAGCGAGTGATTTTCTCAACTACATCTACGATCCTAATACAGCTTACCTGTAAAAGGACTATTGTTTGGTAGGGTATTGGTCACATGAGTTAGTTTTCTTAGGCACCTTGCGGGTTTTTAAAAAAATTCAAGTTTATTTCTTAGAAAATGACGCCTAAGGTTTTCGTAAATGATTAGGGTTTAACCAATTGGAATGACACAATTGAGAAAATTTTTCATGAAAATTTGCCTTCCAATGGTTATCCCAAGTGTTTTCAAGAAAAGTTTGAGGGTTTCAGAATATCTCATCCGGAAAGACAAAAAAAAATTTTACAAAATTTCTCATGCTCTTCCTTAAGCAACCCAAGAGAGTTTGGTTGGGCTTAATCCCTTCTTTTCCCCCTTGTTTGCTTAAGGAACTAGCAGTTCATGGACCGAGCCCAGGGTTGGACTAGGCTCCTTCCCTATGCCTTACCATTTACTCTGTTTCCTGCTCGGCATATGGTCACGCTCTACACATTTACATATGCCTCTACTTCTTAACATCTCTCTACGGCATATGGTTCGGCCACTTCGCCCTTCCATATACCGTATCCTGATTTTCTAGTCCATAGACTTCTACTTCTATACTGTGGCATACCACACCTCTTTTCTATTTACTTTCTAGGAAGGACAACTCACTTCCTTCAGCCATAGCATACCGCACATTCGTGACCCATTCACGTGGTCATCATCCTGTCGGTCTCATGCACCCTGGCCCTGTTTATTCTTGTCTATAAACATTCCATTTCAATTAATCGCCCCATTGGCTTACTTTCTTTCCTACATGCCAAGCGTGTCTTTTCTTTCACTCTACAAACCATTCCTAGCGTAAACTACCATTCACTGCATATTTCTAGTCTACTTGCATTCCATACTATAATCAAACAACGTGTGCCTATACCATAGCACACAATGTGCCACTAACAGAGCAGACGCATCATCTCATTTAACACCCGCAAACAATCGAACATTGTAGCGCATTCCTGCCTACAATTCAACCAAATATGTCTGTGTCTAGGTAGAATCCTCCATGGATGTCTCCTTTCCCTATTACGGCGACCTAAGGTTCCTGGGGTCACCGCCACCCCATCTTACGCCTTAGTGCTCATCGGCACTTGTGTATTGTACAGGTTATATGCTTTGCATAGAATTTCACATTCAAATTCTATGCCTGAAGCGATGACTCGAAAGAATTTATGACTCAACATCCTGAGCAACCTCACAAGTGCCCGTCGGAACCACCGTAACGTCCGGATTCGTAATGGATAGCCCGAATGACACCCGAGACTACTAGTTAGCTTCACACCCTTAAAGAACAACTTGCCTCTGATACCAAGTTTGTCACGACCCCCGTTTAGAGACTGTGACCGGCACAGACACAGGGAATATCCCTATGCCTGTAAGCCTTATCACCTAATTGACAGAATAGCTATTATTGAAAAATACATTCACATGCATTATAATACCATGGCTACACCGAAATGGTGGCCTATCCTAGGCAAGGAAATCCACGGCCAGTGCCGCTTCAGGATATAGATATAGGAACACACACATAATATAACCTGTGTACTGGCTACACATCCGAAGATGCTGCCTATCATATTCGCATGCAACAGATATATGTATATATATATTTTGGAAACAAGTTTTCCCTGCATTGTAATCTAACGGATCCTGATCTTTAAGGTGTGTGAAGCTGACAGTTCTAGATTTAGTAATACAATCTAATTGGGTACGTCTACCCTTTACTTTATGATACAATAATAAAGTAAATAAAACTACAATTACAATTTATTTACCCACATGAACAAGTTATGGGTCTTGGAAAGTTTTGCTTGCCCCTCGTTGCACCTGTACTTAACCTGTCTCTGTGTAGTAAAAATGAGGTGTGATTCTTAACCACGCGACTCAGTGAGATCTCTCCCATCCCCGGCGCAAGGCGGGTACCATGGCGCTGGGATTGGGAGTCATACATAACCACATGCAAAAACAACTGGTTACTGTTAATTAGCATAATTCTTGGCGACCACACAACAACAGAAATTTCACCCAAACACTCACATGCATTTAATAACTGTAAACATGCAGTAGTTTATTCCACGTCATCAATCAGCAAGTAAACATGTAACATATAGTGCCGGCTTTTACTTACCGGTCTTCTCACGTTTCAGCATGTCTGAATCAAACAAGACGTGTGGTAACGTAATCATGTACGTTACCACTACGATGCACAATCAGCAATTATATGCAAACACATGCAATTTGTACATACACACAGATGCTAAACAACATCTACTTAATCTCCCCAACTCTGGGGTATCTACTAGAGTGGCTTTCCCACTTTAAACCCATGCACTCGGGTTGTTGGCCACCACGTGACAAAACATACTTAACCCATTCAATTGGGTACTGGCCACCTCATGACAATTCTGTTAATCAAACAATATTTAACCCATTCACTTGAGTACTAGTCACCTCGTGACAATTCTATTAATCAAACACAATCAAATTCTATCTATCAAACAACTGACGCATAGCCACCACGTGGCACGTCCTGACCCCTTGTTGCGGGGCAATAGCTTGAGCCCACTCGTCCATTACCCAACCAGGCCACATGGCGGGCACGACACGACGTCTCAAAGCATGGCCACTGACACACCTGGACCAACTCTACAGGATTATTTCTCTTTTACTAGGTTAGGCTCACGGTTCACCCGTGTTCCTCCCGTGTCTCCTTACCTTAGTCTCACATATTAATAGGATTCTTTGTATCTTTCCCGAATGATCAAAAATTTTCTCCTTGTTAATATGGACAAGTATCCTTAACAAGATATAACTCATATACCCGTCTAGATGCACTCTCTGAGCCTCAAGCTATCATCATAGCAATATAAAACCTTTCTGACCCTATTGCCAGGATAGGGCAATAACCATCGTCATGGTGATTAAAAACTGAGGTCTCTAGTGCCATCTGACGTTGTTCTAGTCGATGTCTCACATCGCTAGCATAATCAAATCTGAAACCCACCAATAACTCCCCTTGCATGATTATAATTTAAGTCACCGTCGTAACGAGTTTTCAAAATAAAAGTTTAGTCCTTCCGTACAAGGACTCTTGCCACCGTCATGGAAAAGATTTAATAAAATACTCATCATGCCTCCGGAGTGTATGAGTTGGATTTGTAACACACCAACATAGCAAACAATTACTCTCTACTCCTATGTCTTCCTATCTAAGCTACTTTCCACAACCTATTTTCTAGTTCCTTTATTCCTTTAACATTCTATACCTCTAGCTAAACATACCAGACAAACAGAGAATATACATACTTATGTAATCCATATAAGCATACACCCTAGGAGCAGAGATGGAGGAACCCTCACCTTGGCCAACCTTCCATGCAATCCTCTCCTGTAACTTTAGTCTCCTCGGAGTTCCTGTTGCACTCAATCGTGTGCCGTTGTTCCTATAAGAACAACATTTACTTCATTAAGGTTATTACTTAGCTTAACTTGTATTTATCTCTCCATTACTCTCACGTGTAGTCCCTGGTTGCCACAGAGTCAAGCTCTTGGTCTTATCGGACTTCTCTATCACGACTTATGCGTATCCTTCCTCGGACACTTGACTTACTCGCATATAACACTCTACTTGAGTGTTTCACATACTTGGATTTCAGTATTAGACCTCTATCTAATTTGTACTCGCATCTAAGGAAGCTTATCTAGCTTGGTTGGATGGAATCCTAATTTTAGGAAGGTCTAAGCATTTTGATTCAACTTGTGTTTTAAGAAATCTAGTTCCTAAATTCAATACACCTCTAATTCACCCTACTTAAGGCTTCCCTAATAATTATGAAGAATAAAATTACCATTTTAGAATTTGGACTTCATTGTTCCGCAAGTTCCATCCTTGAGAAACAAGAAGGTACCTAAAATAATTCTTAATAAATATTCATAATTATCCTGGGTGTTTAAGATCGAAGAGAGGAGGTTTAAAACTCTCAACCTCACTCTTAAGTGTATTTGGGCAAATCGAGTAGGGACCCGGCATGTTAACGTCAAAGTTCAACCTTAATAACACGGGCCAACTCTTCACGGGTATTGTTCAGCTAATATTCCACCCATATAAATTTAATAATACCAATCCAAGCCTATTTACTCAAATCCAAGCTCAATCCTAATTATTAACAATTTTTCCCAATTTGGAAATAATTATAATTTCAATAATATCAATCCAAGCCTATTTACTCAAATCCAAGCTCAATCCTAATTATCAACAATTTTCCCCAATTTGGAAATAATTATAATTTCAACCGCAAATCCTTCCAAATTCGAATTTGGGCAAATCCGAGAATATAATCTTGATTCCTACCCCAACTAAGTGTTCAAGAAAACTTTCTAGGTCTCAATCTACCCTCGAAACAACCCAATCGAAGGTGGACCGAAGAAATCCCCTAAAATGAAGAAATTGGGGGTTTCGAATGAAATTGGGGTTACCAATCTTTGATTCGATTGGGAGGGAGGTATGAAGATGTTGGAGTCGAGCTCCGGTGGTCGTGGCCGGTGTCAGACCGCTCTCCTCCGGCGAAATTCCTCCTCCTTCACCCTTCTTCTTCCTCCACGCATCCCCTCTCTCTCTCTCTTCTTCCACTTTCTTCTTCTCTCTCGTGGTAGCTCTCTCTCTCCCACTATTCTTTCTTTTCCTTTCTATTCTTTTTCTTTATTTAAACCCATTCCCACGGCACCCCAAAAATAAAATTAAATAATAATAATAATAAAATAATTATAATAAATAAATATAATTAAAATAAAATAATTAATAATTAAATAACTAAATAATAAATAAATAAAATTATTAAAAATAAATAAATAATTATTAAGTAATTAATAACAATTTGTATTTTTAATTTAATCTCTTTCCCTATTTGATTCAGGTTTCCAAGTTTTTAGGTCCCGAATTAAATCCCAACAACTATTTTCTACTTCTTTTTCTTTCACTTTCTACTTTCTTAAAAACCCCCTTTTAAAATATTTAAAATAATCATAATAGAAATAAATTAATAATTAAACAAATAATAACCAATAATATTTTAATTTAGTCCCATTCCTATTTATTTTAGGTTTCTAATTTCGTAGGTCCTGAATTATTTTCGAAAAAATTATATATATATTTTACTCCTCTCTTTATCTTTTATTTTACTTGAAATTTCGAAGAATTTCTCGGTTCCTTTCCGGTTTCCCTGAACCTTCATAGTTTCCCTATATTCTTTTTAAGGTTTTAATTCCTGCCCGGAATAAATCATTCTTAAATCCTCGAACTTTTAAATAAATCATTCTTTAATCTTCGAAACTTTCCAGGGTATTACAGCAGGGATGGGAGAGCCCCTCACCTCGTTGGCCCTCCTGATCAGTCCTCGGAGTGCCTGAAGCTCCAATCACTCTGTGGTCCTATACACATGTACTGAAGCAATTTAGAAAGCGTAACTAAGCATCTACCATGCACGTGTCATGCTAATGCTCATGCACCCTCTAGATATTTTCCAAGAACTAATTATTTAGTTCGTTACGTCGTCTTATTTGCTCTTTCTGAAAGTTCAGAATGTCTCATATTCGACTTTCACACTTTCAAGCCATTTAGAACCTCTAATTGCTTAGGTTAGAGATTCCCACTTGTCTAAATTTCCTTTCTTGTGTTCATATGGGTATTTAACTAATAAAAGAATTAAATTCACGGTTCAAAATAGACTTTAGCTTACTCATTCCACCGTCTCCCTTATTCGCCGAATAAAAGCTCAATTACTACCTCTTCAATTATATATGAAAATATAATTGGGTATAATTAGAGCCTTGGAACCAATTTAGCGGGTCTTAGGTGTCCACCACGGACTAGACCAAGGTGTCCAACCCACCTCACAACTCCTTACTGTACGGTGGCTTAGTATTTGCCTCTTTTTCACCGGATTGGGTTCCGGTTGAGACGGTAAATACTCGGACTTTTTTGCCTTGTCTATTCCAGCAATTACAACACTTATATTACTCCAATCCAAGCCTAATCCTGCATCACACTATCAATTTCGAATTTTAGAGCAATTTCCTAACCGAATTTCCATGATTTCCATACCCGGTCAAATCCTATGGTTTCACTTCGATTCTAAACCACACTAAGCTTTCAATAATACCCACTAAGCTCAAATTTAACCCGGAATGCCCTGAATGGAAGAAACTTAAGAATTCCCAAAATACCCAAAATTGAAGAAATTGGGGTTTTGGAGGATTGGGGCTTTCTCACCTTGAATCAATCGGCTAGAAGGCTAGTGAGTGTTGAGAGAAGACTCCGGTCACCTTCTCCGACGAGAATCCGGCCGGTGCCTTTCTCCCCGTGGCTCCCCTTCCTTCCGTGCTTCTTCTCGTGCGTGCGTGCTTCCCCTTGCATTTTGCTACTGCTTTCTATTTCTATTTTTTGTTTCTAATTTTGTATGTTGGCTGGTCACGGTTTGGCCTCAATTTTAACATTAATAAAAAAAAAAATAATATTTTGTAGTAATTCCCCTTTTTCTCCCACTCCATTAACCTCATTTCTTTTAGGTCTTAGAAAAATTATATTATATCCCTTATTTTTCCTTCTTCCTTTTATTTCAACTTTTTAATTTAATTTATTTTACTTTCCCAAAGAAAATAAATTAATAATAATGATAATAATAAAAATTAATATCTCGGATATTACAATCACGTTTTTGAAACAGTCATCGGCGAAAACTAATTAAGAAAAAGAAAAATGAATATCAAGTTTTCGAAACACTCGGCAAAAACTATTTAAAAAAGAAAAATGAATATTACGTTTTCGAAACACTCATCGGCAAAAACAGATTAAAAAACGAAAAATGACTATCAAGTTTTCGAAACACTCATCGGCGAAAACTGATTAAAAAAAAAGAAAAATAAATATCAAGTTTTCGAAACACTCATCGGCGAAAACTAATTAAAAAAAAGAAAAATGAATATCAAGTTTTCAAAACACTCATCGGCGAATACTGATTAAAAAAAAGAATATCAAGTTTTCGAAATCACTCATCAGCAAAAACTAATTAAAAAAAATAAAAATGAACATAAAGTTTTCGAAACAATCATCGGCGAAAACTGATTAAAAAGGAAAATGATTATCAAGTTTTCGAAACACTCATCGGTGAAAACTGATTAAAAAAAGAAAAATGAATATAAAGTTTTCGAAACATTCATGGCGAAAACTTAAAAAAAGGATAACGAATATCAGGTTTTCGACACACTAATCGGTGAAAACTGATTAAAAAAAGAAAATAACTATCAAGTTTTCGAAACACTCAACGGCGAAACCTGATTAAAAAAAGAACAATAAATATCAAACTTTCGAAACACATCGGTGAAAACTAATTAAAAAAGAAAAATGAATATCAAGTTTTGAAACACTCATCGGTGAAAACTAATTATATAAAGAAAAATGAATATCACGTTTTCGAAACTCTCATGACCAAATAATTAAAAAAGAAAAATGAATATCAAGTTTTCAAAACACTCATCGGCGAAAACTGATTAAAAAAAGAAAAATGAATATCAAGTTTTCAAAATACTCATCGACAAAAATTAATTAAAAAAGAAAAATGAATATCAAGTTTTCGAAACACTCGTCGGTGAAAACTAATTATATAAAGAAAAATGAATATCACGTTTTCGAAACACTCATCGACAAAAACTAATTAAAAAAAAATGAATATCAAGTTTTCGAAACCCTCATCGACGAAAACTGATTAAAAAAAATAAAAATGAATATCATGTATTCGAAACACTCATCGGCGAAAACTGATTAAAAAGGGAAAATGAATATCAAGTTTTCGAAACACTCATCGGTTAAAACTGATTAAAAAATGAAAAAAGATTATCAAGTTTTCGAAACACTCATCGGCGAAAACTGATTTAAAAAAAGAAATAAATATCAAGCTTTCGAAACACTCATCGGCGAAACTTATTAAAAAAAATGAATATCAAGTTTTCAAACTCATCGACCAAAACTAATTCAAAAAGAAAAATGAATATCAAGCTTTCAAAACACTCATGGGCGAAAACTTAATAAAAAAGAAAAATGAATATCAAGTTTTCGAAACACTAATCGGTGAAAACTAATTCAATAAAGAAAAATGAATATCAAGTTTTCGAAACACTCATCGGTGAAACTAATTAAATAAAGAAAAATGAATATCACGTTTTGAAACACTCATCGACGAAAACTGATTAAAAAAATGAATATCATGTATTCGAAACACTCATCAGCGAAAACTTATTAAAAACGGAAAATGATATCAAGTTTTCGAAACACTATCGGCGAAAATTGATTAAAAAAAGAAAAATGAATATCAAGTTTTCGAAACACTCATCGGTCAAAACTAATTCAATAATGAAAAATGAATATCAAGTTTTCGAAACACTCATCTGTGAAAACTGATTAAAAAATTAAAATGAATATCATGTATTCGAAACACTCATCAACGAAAACTGATTAAAAAAGGAAATTGAATATCAAGTTTTCGAAACACTTAATGACGAAAACATATTAAAAAAACTAAAATGAATATCAAGTTTTCGAAACACTCATCGGCGAAAACTAATTAAAAAAATGAATATCAAGGTTTCGAAACATCATCGGCGAAAACTGATTTAAAAAATAAAAATGAATATCATGTATTCGAAACACTCATCGGCGAAAACTGATTAAAAAAGGAAAATGAATATCAAGTTTTTGAAACACTCATCGACGAAAACTTATTAAAAAAAGAATAATAAATATCAAGTTATCGAAACACTCATCGGCGAAAAGTGATTAAAAAAAGAAAAATAAATGTCAAGTTTTTGAAATACTCATCGGCGAAAAATGATTAAAAAAAGAAAAATAAAACTCAAGTTTTTGAAACACTCATCGGTGAAAACTAATTAATTAAAGAAAAATGAATATCACGTTTTAGAAACACTTATCTGCGAAAACTGATTAAGAAAAAGTAAAATGAATATCAAGTTTTCGAAACACTCATCGGCGAAAACTATTAAAAAAAAGAAAAATGAATATTACGTTTTCGAAACACTCATCGGCGAAAACTGATTAAAAAAGGAAAATGAATATCAAGTTTTTGAAACGCTCATCGGTGAAAACTGATTAAAAAAGAAAAATAAATATGAAGTTTTCGTAACACTCATTAGCAAAAACTTACTAAAAAAAGAAAAATGAATAACATGTTTTCGGAACACTCATCGACGAAAACTGATTAAAAAAATAAAAATGAATATCAAGTTTTCGAAACACTCATCGCCGAAAAATGATTAAAAAAGAAAAATGAATATCAAATTTTCGGAACACTCATCGGCGAAAAATAATTAAAAAAAGAAAAAAGAATATCAAGTTATCGAAATACTCATCGGTGAAAACTAATTTATTAAAGAAAACTGAATATCAAGTTTTTGAAACACTCATCGGCAAACTAATTAAATAAAGAAAAATGAATATCACTTTTTCGAAACACTCATCGACGAAAACTGATTAAAAAAATAAAAATGAATATCATGTATTCGAAACACTCATCAATGAAAACTGATTAAAAAAGGAAAATGAATATCAAGTTTTGGAAACACTCATCGGCGAAAAATGATTAAAAAATTAAAATGAATATCAAGTTTTCGAAACACTCATCGATGAAAACTGATTAAATAAAGAAAAATGACTATCAAGTTTTCGAAACACTCATCGGCGAAAACTGATTAAAAAAAAGAAAAATAAATATCAAACTTTCGAAACACTCTGTCACGACCCCCAGGACGTCCGTGACCGGCACGGGAAGTAGAATTTCTCCTATGTCGTAAGCCTCTAATCCCTGATTGATATTTTCACATGCTTATAACTACCCATTTCTAATACAAACAATATATAGTATTTATGGCCATCCATATCCGGTGACCTAAGTAGTGTGCAATCCACGGCTCGCTCAACGCCGCTTCAGTCTATACATATACACATAATCACTCCCACGTACATATTATACATTGATCACGCTTCAGGGCGGGTGATCTATCCTACTCACATGCAGAATTCCTGTATACAATCAAGTATATAATCAATCACACACCTGCATATAGTTTACATATTGATCACACGCCTCAATGCGTGTGATCTATCCTATTCACATGCGGAAGCCGTATTTTCATACAATCAGGTATTCAGTCACACAATATATAATTTACATATTGATCACACACCTCAAAACGTGTGACCTATCCTAGTCGCATTCGGAAGTCATATATACATATACATGATATATATATCATAGCCTAAAGTCCCAATACCAAGACCTAACTTTAATCTGTATGAAGCCGACATTGCTAGAATAGGACGTATATTTATACTACAGCTGTATCTGTACAAACGCTACACCAAAAAGGATTCATATACATATACATCACAACATATTACGTAATCAAAATAACTCGACGCGGACTAAGCGTACGGTCCTCAGATCTGTCCGCCTCCCTGAGAAGAAGTGGACGCATTTCCGACTCCTGAACCATCTGTATCTGAAACATGTAAACAGGGGGTGAGTCGAACAGACTCAGTGAGAAGCTCCCCCATCCCTGGCGTAGCAATGGGTACCACTACAGCTGGGGGAAGGAAGCAACCACAACCACATGCGCATGAAACGAATTTATATTGTGACCTTTAATATGATCAGGCAATCAATATATCATATTCACAATTAAAAATACTAATTCATGCTCCTAACATGTTTATTAATCCGCATGTAAACCAATCATAAACAATATCATTTCTTTTCATAAGTCATACATAGTTATGCTCTTAAGCATTCACTTTCTGTCTCCTGCATTACGCTAAGAGAAATACTGGCCTGAAGGCATTCACTTTCTGTCTGCCGCGTTACGCTAAGAGAAATACTGGCCCGAAGGCAATGTCTTATTCTAACCTAGTTGATCAAACTAGGAACTTTCTGACTCCAAGGCACGCTTAAAGTAATAGCCGGCAACTTGTCTGACCCCGGTTAAACCATGGTAATGGCCACTATGTGGCATACTTACTGTTAATTGAATCTTGTCTGTCCGACCAGGATAACCGACTCGATCTACCCGAACTAACATAAACTAGTTCAAAAAACCTATCGACCTTGAAAGACGCCCTATTAATAACTAACTGAATATTACACGTGTGAATTAGCTAGGCCTAGTTTCCCCCTTTTCAATTATGCATCACTCTCACTCACACTTAACAACCTAGGTTCATTTTCCTCAATGTACCATACGGTCATAACCTTTGCACGATGATCAATTTAAGTGGGTTCCTAATATTAATAAACTCTCACATATGAAATTCTGACTCAATCCTACCCACAGTATCATATAAGGCTCGGCGAGCCACAATAACACATATACACCTTGTGATTAATCATGTAAGCACATATACTATTGCACGTTGACTGCTTACTTGCAAATCATACACGTGTATCACAAATTTATTCATATAAATATATTCCATATATCAATTTGCACAAAATAGAGCAAACCACATTTTCCACGTAGTCATCCAACCCTGTGGGGCAGGGATGGGAGTCCCTCGCCTCGTTGGCCCTCCTGATCAGTCCTCGGAGTGCCTGAACTCCAATTACCCTGTGGTGCCTATACATATTATATTTATGAAATTTAGAACGCGTAACTAAGCATCTACCATGCACGTGTCATGCTAATGCTTATGCACCCTCTAGCTATTTTCCAAGAACTAATTATTTAGTTCGTTACGTCGCCTTATTTGCTCTTTTTGAAAGTCCAGAATGCCCCATATTCGACTTTCACACTTTCAAGCCATTTAGAACCTCTAATTGCTTAGGTTAGAGATTTCCACTTGTCTAAATTTCCCTTCATGTGTTCCTATGGGTATTTATCTAATAAAAGAATTAAATTCACGGTTCAAAAGAGGCTTTAGTTTACTCATTCCACCGCCTCCCTTATTCGCTGAGTAAAAGCTTAATTACTACCTCTTTAATTATTTATAAAAATATTATTGGGTATAATTAAAGCCTTGGAACAAATTCAGGGGGTCTTAGGTGTCCACCACGAACTAGACCGAGGTGTTCAACCCACCGCACAGCTCTTTACGGTATTGTGGCTTAGTATTGGGTTCCGATTGAGACGGTAAATACTCGGGCTTTATTCCCTTGACTATTTCCAGCATTTATAACACTTATACTACTCCAATCCAAACCTAAACATGCATCAAACCAGCAAAATTCAATTTATAGGAATTTTCGAACTAAATTTTCCTAATTTCCATACCCGGTAAATTCCTACGGTTTAACTTCGATTTTGAACCTTATTAAGCTTTCAATAACATCCACTAAGCTCAAATTTAACCCCGAAATGCCCCGATCGAATGTATTTGAGGAATTCCTAAAATACCCAAAATTGAGAATTGGGGTTTTGAAGGATTGGGGCTTTCTCACTTTGAATCAATCGGCTTGAAGGCTAGTGAGTGTTGAGAGAAGAATCCGGTCACCTTCTTCGGCGAGAATCCGACGAGAATCGCCGGTGCCCCTTCTCGGTTTTTCTCGACTTTGTGCATTGTGTGCTGAGTTTTGATGCTTGTGATTTGCGTGTTGCTTTTGTTGCTTTCTATCTTTTTTTTATGTATTAATAAAATAGAAAGGGGGGTCACGGTTGGCCCCCATATGTTATTATATATATATTTAGTATACATATATATGTACATATATATGTACATATATGTACATATATATGTACATAATATGTATGTTAGAAAAGGGGGTCACGGTTTGCCCCCCTTTTATTAATAATATATATATATAATATATATATTTATCCTCTTTTCTCCCATCTTTTTTTTATTTCTACTTTCTTTTAGATCCTAAAATTTTATATACTCCCTATTTTTCCATTCTTCATCATTTTTTTATTTCAACTCTTTAATTATTTAATTTAATTTATTATTCTTTCTGAAAGAAAATAAATTATATAATAATGACAGTAATTGAATTTAAATATCTCGGATATTACACACTCATCAGTGAAAACATTTTAAAAAAAGAAAAATGAATGTCAAATTGCAAACACTCACCGACCAAAACTAATTAAAAAAGAAAAATGAATATCAAGTTTTCGAAACACTCATCGGTGAAAACTAAAATAAAGAAAAATGAATATCACGTTTTTGAAACACTCATCGGCGAAAACTGATTAAAAAAAGAAAAATGAATATCAAGTTTTCGAAACACTCATCGGTGAAAACTAATTAAATAAAGAAAAATGTATATCACGTTTTTGAACACTCATCGACAAAAATGATTAAAAAAAAGAAAAAAAGAATATCAAGTTTTCGAAAACACTCATCGGCGAAAACTGATAAAAAATAAAATAAAAATGATATAAATTTTCGAAGCACTCATCGGCGAAACTGATTAAAAAAGGAAAATGAATATCAAGTTTCCAAAACACTTATCGGTGAAAACTGATTGAAAAAGAAAAATGACTATCAAGTTTTCGAAACACTCTTCAGCAAAAACTGATTAAAAAAGAAAAATAAATATCAACCTTTGAAACACTCACCAGTGAAAACTTATTAAAAGAAGAAAAATGAATGTCAATTTTCAAACACTCATCGACCAAACAAATTAAAAAAGAAAAATGAATATAAGTTTTCGAAACACTCATCGGCGAAAAATGATTAAAAAAGAAAAATGAATATCAAGTTTTCGAAACATTCATCGGCCGAAACAGTCATCGGCGAAAACTGATAAAAAAAAAGAAAAATGAATATCACGTTTTCGAAACACTCATCGGCGAAAACTGATGAAAAAAGAAAAATGAATATCAAGTTTCCGAAACACTCATCGGCGAAAAATGATTAAAAAAGAAAAATGAATATCAAGTTTTCGAAACACTCATCGGCGAAAACTGATTAAAAAAAGAAAAATGAATATCAAGTTTTCGAAACAATCATCGGCGAAAACTGATTTAAAAAGGAAAATGAATATCAAGTTTTCGAAAAACTCATAGGCGAAACTGATTAAAAAAAGAAAAATGAATATAATGTTTTGGAAACACTCATCGGCGAAAACTGATTAAAAAAGGAAAATGAATATCACGTTTTTGAAAACTCATCGCCGAAAACTGATTAAAAAAAAGAAAATGAATTTCAAGTTTTCGAAACACTCATCGGCGAAAACTGATTAAAAAAAATTAAAAATGAATATAAAGTTTTTGAAACACTCATCGGCGAAAACTGATTAAAAAAGGAAAATGAATATCAAGTTTCCAAAACACTTATCGGTGAAAACTGATTAAAAAAGAAAAAATGACTATCAAGTTTTCGAAACCATCATCAGCAAAAACTGATTAAAAAAAGAAAAATAAATATCAACCTTCGAAACACTCATCAGTGAAAACTTATTAAAAAAGAAAAGTAAATGTCAAGTTTTCAAACACTCATCGACCAAAACAAATTAAAAAAGAAAAATGAATATAAAGTTTTCGAAACACTCATCGGCGAAAAATGATTAAAAAAAGAAAAATGAATATCAAGTTTTCGAAACATTCATCGGCCGAAACAGTCATCGGCGAAAACTGATAAAAAAAAAAGAAAAATGAATATCACGTTTTCGAAACACTCATCGGCGAAAACTGATTAAAAAAGAAAAATGAATATCAAGTTTTCGAAACACTCATCGGCGAAAAATGATTAAAAAAAGAAAAATGAATATCAAGTTTTCGAAACACTCATCGGCGAAAACTGATTAAAAAAAGAAAAATGAATATCAAGTTTTCGAAAAACTCATCGGCTAAAACTGATTAAAAAAAATAAAAAATGAATATAAAGTTTCAAAACAATCATCGGCGGAAACTGATTAAAAAAAATATAAAATGAATATAAAGTTTTCGAAACAATCATCGGCGAAAACTGATTAAAAAAGGAAAATGAATATCAAGTTTTTGAAACACTCATAGGTGAAAAGTGATTAAAAAAAGAAAAATGAATATAATGTTTTCGAAACACTTATCGGCGAAAACTAATTAAAAAAGGAAAATGAATATCAAGTTTTCGAAACACTCATAAGTGAAAACCGATTAAACAAAGAAAAATGAATATCAGATTTTCGAAACACTCATCGGCGAAAACTGATTAAAAAAATAAAAATGAATTTCAAGTTTTCGAATCACTCATCGGGGAAAAGTGATTAAAAAAATAAAAAATTAATATAAATTTTTCGAAACAATCATCGGCGAAAATGATTAAAAAAGAAAAAAAATATCGAGTTTCGAAACACTCATAGGTGAAAACAGAAAAAAAGAAAAATGAATATCAAGTTTTCGAAACACTCATCGGCGAAAACTGATTAAAAAGGAAAATTAATATCAAGTTTTCAAAACACTCATCGGTGAAAACTGATTAAAAAAATGATAATCAAGTTTTCGAAAAAACTCATCGGCGAAAACTGATTAAACAAAAGAAAAATAAATATCAAGCTTTCGAAACATCATCAGTGAAAACTTATTAAAAAAAGAAAAATGAATGTCAAGTTTTCAAACATTCATCGACCAAAACAAATTAAAAAAGAAAAATGAATATCAAGTTTTCGAAACACTCATCGGCAAAAAATGATAAAAAAAGAAAAATGAATATCAAGTTTTCGAAACAGTCATTGGTGAAAACTTTTTAAATAAGAAAAAAGAATATCACGTTTTCGAAACACTCATCGACGAAAACTGATTAAAAAAAAGAAAAATGTATATCAAGTTTTCGAAACACTCATCGGCGAAAAATGATTAAAAAAAGAAAAATGAATATCAAGTTTTCGAAACACTCATCGGCGAAAAAAGATTAAAAAAAGAAAAATGAATATCAAGTTTTCGAAACACTCATCGGCGAAAAATGATTAAAAAAAGAAAAATGAATATCAAGTTTTTGAAACACTCATCGGCAAAAAATGATTAAAAAAAAAAAAATGAATATCAAGTTTTCGAAACATCATCGGCGAAAATTGATTAAAAAAAGAAAAAATAAATATCAAGTTTTCGAAACACTCATCGGCGAAAACTGATTAAAAAAAATAAAAAATGAATATAAAGTTCTCGAAACAATCATCGGCGAAAACTGATTAAAAATATAAAATGAATATAAAGTTTTCGAAACAATCATCGGCGAAAACTGATTAAAAAAGGAAAATAAATATCAAGTTTTCGAAACACTCATAGGCGAAACTGATTAAAAAAGAAAAACGAATATAATGTTTTCGAAACACTCATCGGCGAAAACTGATTAAAAAAGGAAAAATGAATATCAAGTTTTCGAAACACTGAAAGGTGAAAACTGATTAAAAAGAGAAAAATGAATATCACGTTTTTGAAACACTCATCGTCGAAAACTGATTAAAAAAATAAAAATGAATTTCAAGTTTTCGAAACACTCATCGACGAAAACTGATTAAAAAAATAAAAAATGAATATAAAGTTTTCGAAACAATCATCGGTAAAAACTTATTAAAAAAGGGAAACGAATATCAAGTTTTTGAAAGACTCATAGGTGAAAACTGATTAAAAAAAGAAAAATGAATATCAAGTTTTTGAAACACTCATCGGCGAAAAATGATTAAAAAAAGAAAACTGAATATCAAGTTTTCGAAACAGTCATCGGTGAAAACTAATTAAATAAAGAAAAATGAATATCAAGTTTTCGAAACACTAATCGCCGAAAACTGATTAAAAAAAGAAAAATGAATATCAAGTTTTCGAAACACTCATCGAGGAAAAATGATTAAAAAAAGAAAAATGAATATCAAGTTTTCGAAAGACTAATCGGTGAAAACTAATTAAATAAAGAAAAACGAATATCACGTTTTTGAAACACTCATCGGCGAAAACTGACTAAAAAAAAGAAAAACGAATATCAAGTTTTCGAAACGCTGATCGGCGAAATCTGATTAAAAAAATATAAATGAATATAAAGTTTTTGAAACAATCATCGTCGAAAACTGATTAAAAAAGGAAAATGAATATCAAGTTTTCGAAACACTCATAGGTGAAATTGATTAAAAAAGAGAAATGAATATAATGTTTTCGAAACACTCATCGGCGAAAACTGATTAAAAAAGGAAAATGAATATCAAGTTTTCGAAACACTCATCGGGTGAAAACTGATTAAAAAATAAATAAATATCAAGCTTTCGAAACACTCATACGTGAAAACTTATTAAAAAAAAGAAAAATGAATGTCAAGTTTTCAAACACTCATCGACCAAAACTAATTAAAAAAGAAAAGTGAATATCAAGTTTTCGAAACACTCATCGGCGAAAAATGATTAAAAAAAAGAAAAGTGAATATCAAATTTTCGAAACACTCAGGGCTAAAACTGATTAAAAAAAATAAAAAATGAATATAAAGTTTTCGAAACAATCATAGGCGAAAACTGATTAAAAAGGAAATGAATATTAAGTTTTCGAAAACACTCATCGGCGAAAACTAATTAAAAAAATAAAATGAACACAATGTTTTCGAAAAAATTATCGGCGAAAACTGATTAAAAAAGGAAAATGATTATCAAGTTTTCGAAACACTCATCGGTAAAAACTTATTAAAGAAGAAAAAAGAATAAAAAGTTTTCGAAACATTCATCGGCGAAAACTGATTAAAAAAGGATAACGAATATCAAGTTTTCGAAACACTAATCGGTGAAAACTGATTAAAAGAAAAAAATGACTATCATGTTTCGAAACACTCAATTACAAAAACTGATTAAAAAAAAGAAAAATAAATATCAAGCTTTCGAAACAATCATCGGTGAAAATTTATTAAAAAAAGAAAAATGAATATCAAGTTTTCAAAACACTTATCGGCGAAAATTGATTAAAAAAGAATAATGAATATCAAGTTTCCGAAACATCATCAGCGAAAACTGATTAAAAAAAAGAAAAAATGAATATCAAGTTTTCGAAACACTCATCGGCGAAAACTGATTAAAAAAAGAAAAATGAATATCAAGTTTTCGAATCACTCATTAGCGAAAACTTACTGAAAAAAGAAAAATGAATATCAAGTTTTCGAAACACTCATCTACGAAAACTGATTAAAAAAATGAATATAAAGTTTTCGAAACACTCATCGGCGAAAACTGATGAAAAAAAGGAAATGAATATCAAGTTTTCAAAATACTCATCGGCGAAAACTGATTAAAAAAAGAAAAATGAATATCAAGTTTTCGAAACACTCATCGGCAAAAACTAATTAAAAAAGAAAAATGAATATCAAGTTTCCGAAATACTCATCGATGAAAACTTATTAAAAAAGGAAAAATGAATATAAAGTTTTCGAAACACTGATCGACCAAAACTAATTAAAAAAGAAAAATGAATATCAAGTTTTCAAAACATTCATCGGCGAAAACTGATTAAGAAAACAAAAATGAATATCAAGTTTTCGAAACACTCATCGGCAAAAACTAATTAAAAAAAATTGAATATCAAGTTTTTGAAACACTCATCGGTGAAAACTAATTATATAAAGAAAAATGAATATCACGTTTTCGAAACACTCATTGGCAAAAACTAATTAAAAAAGAAAAATGAATATCAAGTTTTCGAAACCCTCATCGACGAAAACTGATTAAAAAAAATAAAAATGAATATCATGTATTCGAAATACTCATCGACGAAAACTGATTAAAAGGGAAAATGAATATCAAGTTTTCGAAACACACATCGGTGAAAACTGATTAAAAAAAGAAAAATGACTATCAAGTTTTCGAAACACTCATCGGCGAAAACTGATTAAAAAAAGAAAAATAAATATCAAGCTTTCGAAACACTCATCGGTGAAAACTTATTAAAAAAAGAAAATGAATATCAAGTTTTCAAACACTCTACCAAAACTAATTAAAAAAGAAAAATGAATATTAAGTTTTCAAAAACACTCATCGGCGAAAATTGATTAAAAAGAAAAATGAATATCAAGTTTTCGAAACACTCATCGGCGAAAACTGTTTAAAAAAGAAAAATGAATATCAAGTTTTCGAAACACTCATTAGCGAAAACTTACTAAAAAAGAAAAATGAATATCAAGTTTTTGAAAAGCTCATCTAAGAAAACTGATTAAAAAAATAAAAATGAATATCAAGTTTTCGAAGCACTTATCGGCGAAAACTGATTAAAAAAGGAAAATGAATATCAAGTTTTTAAAACACTCATCGGCGAAAACTGATTTGTAATATCCGAGATATTTTTTTTCTTTTTATTTTATTTTAATTATTATTATTATTTTTTTCTTTAAAAAAAGAAAAATAAATTAAATTAAAGTTTTGAAATAAAAATGAAGAAGGGAAAATAGGGAATATATATTTTCTTTAAGACCTAAAAGAATAGGGGATTAAAAATATGGAAAGAATTAGGATTTAACTACTATTTATTTTGTTTTTTTAGGACCAAATATTAAAAAAATGGGGGGCCAAACCGTGACCCCCCTTCCATTTCACTAGCAAAAAAAAAAGAGAAGAAGCAGAAGCGAACCCGAGCGGACGAGAGAAGGGACCAGAGAAGAAGAAGAAGCCAGGGAAGGGAGGAGGCGGCCGAAAACGCGCCGGTGAGGCCTCTCCGGCACCGGAGAAGGTGACCGGAATCCTCCTACCACCTCCACCAAGCCTTCTATCCGATTAGAATAAGGTAAGAAAGCCCTAATTTCTCAAACCCCAATTTCTCCAATTTTAGGAATTTTAGGAAATCTTCAAATACTTCCAATTGGGACATTCCGGGAATAAATTCGAGCTTAGTAGGTGTTATTGAATGCTTAGGGAGGTTCAGAATCAAAGCTAAATCGTAGGAATTGACCGGGTATGGAAATCATGGAAATTGGGTTAGAAAATTGCTCTAAAATTCGAATTTGCTAGTTTGATGCATGAATAGGCTTGGATTGGAGTAATATAGGTGTTCTAATTGCTGGAAACATATAAGGGAATAAAGCCCAAGTAGTTACCGTCACAACCGGAGCCAAATCCGGTGAAAAAGAGGCGATATACCAAGCCACCATACAGTAAGAAGCTATGCTGTGGGCTAAACACCTCGGCTTAGTCCATGGAGGACACCTAAGACCAACTAAATGGGTCCAAGGCTCTGCTTATACCCGATTATTTTATATATAATTAAAGTGGTAGTAGTTAAGCTCTTACTCGGCAAATAAGGGGAAACGGTTGAACGAGTAAGCTAAGGCCTCTCTTGAGCCATAAAGAAATTATTTTATTAGTTAAAAGTTCTTACAAACTCATGAAATGAAATCTAGCTAAATTAGAATCTCTAACCTAAGCTTTTAGAGGTTCTAAATGGCTCAAGCATGTGAAAGTCGGGTTATGTACATATGGACTTTCAGAACGGGCAAATAAGACGACGTAACGAACTAAGTAACTAGTTCTTGGAAATATCTAGAGGGTACATGAGCATTAGCATGACACGTGTCACGACCCCCTATCGGACGTCCGTGACCGGCACGGGAGGTAGGATTCCTCCTATCCCGTAAGCCTCTAATCCCTGATTGACATTTTCATATGTTCATAACTACCCATTTCTACTACAAACAATATACAATACATATGGTCATCCATTTCCGGTGGCCTAAATAGTTCGCAATCCACGGCTCGCTCAACGCCGCTTCAGTCTATATATATACACATATTCACTCACACATACATATAGCTTACATATTGATCACGCGCTTCAGTGCGGGTGATCTATCCTATTCACATGCAGAAGTCCTGTATACATTTATACATATATTCAATCACACGCTTACATATAGTTTACATATTGATCACACGACTCAATGCGTGTGATCTATCCTATTCACATGCGGAAGCCATATTTTCATACAATCAGGTATTCAGCCACACATACATATAATTTACATATTGATCACACGCCTCAATGCGTGTGACTATCCTACTCACATGCGGAAGTCATATATATATACACATGATATATCATATCATAGCCTATATTCCCCAACACCAAACCAACTTTAATCTGTATGAAGCCGACAATGCTAGAATTCAAGTATATATATATCTATATATATATAATATATATATATATATATATATGCACACAATTGTATACGTACAAAGCTACGCCAAAGGATTTTTATATATAGATATACATCACACTACATATGTACATAACCAAAAACTACCGACGCGAACTAAGCGTGCGGTCTTTAGATCGGTCCACCTCCTTGAGAAGAAGTGGACGCGTTCCCGATGCCCGAACCACCTGTATCTGAAACATGTAAATAGGGGGTGAGTCGAAAAGACTCAGTGAGGAGCTCCCCCATCCCTGGCATAGCAACAAGTACCACTATAGCTGGGGGAAGGGAGCAACCACACCCACATGCGCATGAAATGGAATCATATTGTGATTTTTAACATGATCAGGCGATCAGAAATCATATTACAATTAAAATCCTAATTCATGCTCCTAACATATTTGTTTCTCCGCACATACATAAATCCCAATTAGATATATATATATCATATGTTTTTCACAAGTCACACATAGTTATGCCCGTAGGCATTCACTTTCTGTCTCCCGCGTTACGCTAAGAGAAATACTGGCCCGAAGGCAATTTCATGTTCGAACCTAGTTGATCACACTAGGAACTTCCTGACTCCAAAGCCACTTAGAATAATAGCCGAAACTTGTCTGACCTCGATTAACCAAGGTAATGGCCACTACGTGGCATACTTACTGACATCGTAGTCCTGTCTGTCCGACCAGGATGACCGAATCAATCTACCCGACTGACCTAAACACTCAACTAACATATTTAAACTTAAATGATCCCTCTGAGAAACTAACTGAATATTATCCGTGTTTATTTGTTAGGCCTAGTTTCCCCCTTTTCCATTATGCCACACTCTCACTCACATTCAACAACCTATGTTCAATTTTCCTCAACAAACCATACGAACAAGGTCTTAACAGTGACGATCGATGTGATTGGTTCTAAGATTACTGAACTCTCACATATGAAATTATGACAAAATCCTACCCACGGTAACATATAAGGCTCAGTGAGCCACAATAGCACATATATTGTTGCACGTTGACTGCTTATTTGCTAATCATACACGTGTAACATAAATTCATTCATATAAATATATTTCATATTCAATTACACAAAATAGAGCAAACCATTTTCCACGTAGTCATCCAACCCTGTGGGGCAGGGGGAGAGCCCCTCACCTCGTTGGCCCTCCATCAATCCTCGGAGTACCTGAAGCTTCAATTACTCTGTGGTGCCCTATACATATGTACTTAAGCAATTTAGAAACGTATAGAGAAGCATCTACATGTACGTGTCATGCTAATGCTCATGCACCCTCTAGATATTTTTCAAGAACTAATTATTTAGTTCGTTATGTCGTCTCACTTGCTCTTTTTGAAGGTTCTTACTGCCTTATATCGGCTTTCACACATTTGAGCCACTTAGAACCTCTAAATGCTTAGGTTAGAAATTCCTACTAGTCTAAATTTCACTTCACGTGTTCATAAGGGTATTTAACTAGTAAAAAAATAATTTCACGTCTCAAAAGAGCCTTAGCCTATCCATTCCACCGTCTCCCCGCATTTACCAAGTAAGAGTTCAACTATGACCTCTTTAATTATATATATAAATATAACTGGTATAATTAGAGCCTTGGAACCAATTTAGAGGGTCTTAGGTGTCCACCACGGACTAGACCGAGGTGTCCAGCCCACAGTACAACTCCTTACTGTACGGGGCTTAGTTTTTTTGCCTCTATTCACCGGATTGAGTTCCGGTTGAGATGGTAAATACTCGGGCTTTATTCCCTTGTCTATTTCCAGCAATTACAACTTATCTACTCCAATCCGAGCCTAAACATGCATCAAACTATCAATTTCGAATTTTAGAGCAATTTCCTAACCCAATTTTCCTAATTTCCATACCCGGTCAATTCCTACGGTTTCACTTCGATTCTGAACCTCACTAAGCTTTCAATAACACCCACTAAGCTCAAATTTAACCCCGGAATGCCCCGATTGGAAGAGATTGACGAATTCCTAAAATACCCAAAATTGGAGAAATTGGGTTTTGAAAGATTGGGGTCTTCTTACTTGGATTCAATCGGTCAGAAGACTTGTGGGTGTTGAAAGAGAGGTCCGGTCACCGTCTCCGCGCATCGGCGCACGCTTTCCGGCAAAATCCAGCCGGTTCCCTTCTCCCCGTGGCTTCTCTTCCTCTCTCTCGCGTGTCTTGGGTCTGTTGCATCTTGCCTTTGCTCCGTTTGTTTTTTTCTGCTCCTGTTATGCTGAATGGGGGGGGGGTTCTCAGTTTTGGCCTCCCCCTTTACTAATAAAAAAATTATTATTATTTTAGTTGTTATATTCTCATTTCCCCCATCCTTTTTAAATCCCCACTTCTTTTAGGTCCTAAAAAAATTATACTTATTCCCTATTATTATTTTTTAGAAAATAGGTAAAATTTTTAAATTTCTATTTCTTCTCTCTTCTTCATTTTATTTCAACTTTCTAATTTAATTTATTTTTCTTTCCCAAAGAAAAATAAATTAATAATAATGATAAATAAAAATTAATATCTCGGATATTACAACACGTGCATGATAGTTGCTTAGATACGCGTTGCTAAACTGCTTAAATATATGTGTATAGGGCACCACAGAGTAATTGGAGCTTCAGGTACTCCGAGGACTGATCAGGAGGGCCAACGAGGTGAGGGGCTCTCCCATCCCTGCCCACAGGGTTGGATGACTACGTGAAAATGTGGTTTGCTCTATTTTATGCAATTATTATATGAAATATAGTTATTCAAATGAATTCATGTTAGTGTGTATGGTTAGCGACTAAGTGCTGAACATGCAAACGGTATATGTGTTACTGTGGCCCATTGAGCCTTATATGTTACCGTGGGTAAATTGATCATCACTGTAAAGATCTGTCCGTATGGTATGTCGAGGAAACTGAACATAGGTTGTCAAGTGTGAAGGAGAGTGTTGCATAATCTAAAAGGGTGGGAACTAGACCTAACTAAGAAAGAAGCATATTAGTTAAGTAGTTATTCATAGTGTATTCTTCAAGATAACATGTTATTTGTGCTTATTCAGGATAGTCCGGGTAGATCGAGTCAGTCATCCTAGTCGGACAGACGGGATTGTGTTGTTAGTAAGCATGCCACATAGTGGCCATTACATTGGTTTAACTGAGGTCAGACAAGTTGCCGGCTATTACTCTAAGCGTGCCTTGGAGTCAGAAAGTTCCTAGTGTGATCAACTAGGTTCGAACAAGAGATTGCCTTCGGGCCAGTATTTCTCTTAGCATAATGCGAGAGACAGAAAGTGAATGCCACGTGTATAATTATGTGTTATCCATGGAACCATATGGTATATATTTGTGATTGATTTACGTGCGGAGTAATAATTCGTTAGAAGCATGAATTAGGGTAATTATTGCAAATATGATATATTCACTGCTTGATCATATTAAAGGTCGCAATATAAATCCGTTTCATGCGCATGTGGTTGTGGTTACTCCCTTCCCCCAGCTGTAGTGGTACCCGCTGCTACGCCAGGGATGGGGCTCCTCACTGAGTCTGTTCGACTCACCCCCCCTATTTACCTGTTTCAGATACAGGTGGTCAGGTGTCGGGAACGCGTCCATTCTTCTCAAGGAGGCGGACAGATCTGAAGACCGCACTCTTAGTCCGTGTCGGTAGTTATTTTGGTTATGTAATTATGTTGTGGTGTATATATATATAAGAAAATTGATTAAAAAACAAAATTAATACCATGTTTTCGAAATACTCATCGGCAAAAATTGATTAAAAAAGAAAATGAATATAAAGTTTTCGAAACACTCATCGGCAAAAAATGATTAAAAAAGAAAAATGAATATCAAGTTTTCGAAACACTCATCGGTGAAAACTAATTAAATAAAGAAAAATGAATATCACGTTTTGGAAACATTCATCGTGGAAAACTGATTCAGAAAGAAAAATGAATATCAAGTTTTCGAAACACACATCGGCGAAAACTGATTTAAAGAGAAAAATGAATATCAAGTTTTCGAAACACTAATCTACGAAAACTGATTAAAAAAATAAAAATGAATATGAAGTTTTCGAAACACTCATTGACGAAAACTGATTAAAAAAGAAAAAGATCAGAAAAAAAAATGAATATTAAGTTTTCGAAACACTCATCGATGAAAACAGATTAAAAAAAATAAAATGAATATAAAGTTTTCGAAACATTCATCGGCGAAAACTGATTAAAAAAGAAAAATGAATATCAAGTTTTCGAAACACATTAGCGAAAACTTACTAAAAAAAGAAAAATAAATATCAAGTTTTCGAATCACTCTTCGGCGAAAACTGATTAAAAAAAGAAAAATGAATATCAAGTTTTCTGTCACGACCCCCGTTTAGAGGATCGTGACCGGCACAGACACAGGGAATACCCCTATGCCTGTAAGCCTTATCACCTAATTGATAGAATATCTATTACTGAAATATTCACATGCATTATAATAACATGGCTACACCGAAGTGGTGGTCTATCCTAGGCAAGCAAATCCACGGCCAATGCCGCTTCAGGATATAGATATAAGAAAACACACATAATATATAACCTGTGTACTTGCTGCACATCCGAAGATGTTGTCTATCCTATTCATGCAACAGATATAGTATATATATATATTTCGAAAACAAGTTTTCCCTGAATCGCAGTAAAATAAAACCTGATCTTTAAGGTGTGTGAAGCTGACAGTTCTAGATTTAGTGGTACAATCTAATTGGGTACATCTACCCTTTACTTTATGATAGAATAATAAGTAAATTAAATTACAATTACACTTTAATCACCCACATGAACAAGTTGTGGGTCTTGGAAAAGTGTTGCTCAACCCTCGTTCCACCGAGACTTCTTCCACCTGTACTTAACCTGTCTCTGTGTAGTAAAAATGAGGTGTGAGTCTTAACCACGCGACTCAGTGAGGACTCTCCCATCCCCGGCGCAAGGTGGGTACCATAGCGCTGGGTTTGGGAGTCATACACAACCACATGCAAAAACAACTAGTTACTGTTGTAAGCATACATTCTTGGTGATCATACAACAACAGAAATTTCACCCAAACACTAACATGCATTTAATAACTGTAAACATGTAGCAGTTTATTCCACGTCACCAATCAACAAGTAAACATGTAACATATAGTGCCGGCTTTTACTTACCGGTCTTCTCACGTTTCAGCATGTCCGAATCAAACAACGTGTGGTGACGTAATCCTGTACGTTACCACTACGCTGCACAATCAACAATTATATGCAAACACAGACAATTTGTACATACACACAGATGCTAAACATACATCTACTTAATCTCCCCAACTCTGGGTATCTACTAGCCACGACGTGGCTTTCCTATTTCGAACCCGTGCACTCGGTTACTAGCCACCACGTGGCAAAGCATACTTAACCCATTCACTTGGGTATTGGTCACCTCGTAACATTATTTAATCAAACAATACTTAACCCATTCACTTGGGTACTAGTCACCTTGTGACAATTGTATTAATCAAACACAACCAACTTCTATTTATCAAACAACTGATACGTAGCCACCACGTGGCACGTCCTGACCCCTTGCTGCGAGGCAAGCTTGAGCCCATTCGTCCATTACCCAACCAGGCCACATGGTGGGCACACAACGTCTCGAAGCATGGCCACTGACACACCCTGGACCAACTCCACAGGATGATTTCTCTTTACTAGGTTAGGCTCACGGTTCACCCGTAGGTTCCTCCCATGTCTCCTTACCTTAGTCTCACATATTAATAGGATTCTTTGTATCTTTCCCGAAGGATCAACAATTCTTCTCCTTGTTAATATGGACGAGTATCCTTAACAAGATATACTCATATACCCGTCCAGATGCACTCTCTAGCCTCAAGCTATCGTCATAGCAATATAAAACCTTTCTGACCCTATTGCCAGGATAGGGCAATGACCATCGTCATGGTGATTATAAAACTGAGTCTCAAGTGTCATATGACGTTGTTCTAGTCGATGTTTCACATCGCTAGCATAACCAATCTGAAACCCACCAATAACTCCCTATGCATGATTATAATTTAAGTCACCGTCGTGACGAGTTTTCAAAATAAAGTTTAGTCCTTCCGTACAAGGACTCTTGCCACCGTCGTCGAAAAGACTTAATAAAATACTCATCATGCCTCCGGAGTGTATGAGTTGGATTTGTTAACACCCAATCATAGCAAATAATTATACTCTACTCCTATGTCTTCCTATCCAAGCTACTTTCCACAACCTATTTTCTAGTTCTTTCATTCTTTAGCATTCTATATCTCTAGCTAACACATACCAGACAAGCAGAGAATATACATACTCATGTAATCCACATAAGCATACAACCCTAGGAGCAGAGATGGAGAACCCTCACCTTGGCCAACCTTCCATGCAATCCTCTCCTGTAACTTTAGTCTCCTCGGAGTTCCTGTTGCACTCAATCATGTGTCGTTGTTCCTATAAGTACAACATTTACTTCATTAAGGTTATTACTTAGCTTAACTTGTTATTTATCTCTCCATTGTTCTCACGTGTAGTCCATGGTTGCCACAGAGTCAAGCTCTTGGTCTTATTGGACTTCTCTATCCCGACTTACGTGTATCCTTCCTCGACACTTGCCTTCTCGCATATAACACTCTACCTGAGTGTTTCACATACTTGATTTGAGTACTAGACCTCTATGTACTTGTATTTGCATCTAAGGAAGCTTATCTAGCTTGGTTGGAAGGGATCCAAATTCTAGGAAGGTCTAAGCATTTTGTTTTAACTTATGTTCCTACTTGGGTTCTAAGAAATCTAGTTTCTAAACCTCAATATACCTCCAATTTATCCTACTTAAGGTTTCCTGAAGGTTGTGAAGGAATAAGATTGAAATTCACGAAGTTAGACTTAATTTGTTCCGCAAGTTTCCATCCTTGAGAAACAAGAAGATACTTGGAGTGCTTTAAATCCTCAAAACATGTTTAGGAGCGTTCTATGGTGTTTAAGATTGAAGATGAGATTTAAAACTCTCAACGTCACCCTTAAAGTGTATTTGGGCAACCCGCAAGGACCCGATACGTTAACATCAAGGTTCAACCTTAGTAACCTCGAGCCAGCCTCTTCACAGGTCTTGTTCAGCTAATATTCCAACAATATAATTTTTAATAACACCAATTCAAGCCTATTTACTCAAATCCAAGCTCAATCCTAATTATCAACAATTTCCCCAATTTAGAAATAATTAAATTTCAATAATATCAATCCAAGCCTATTTACTCAAACCCAAGTTCAATCCTAATTATCACAATTTTCCCCAATTGGAAATAATTATAATTTCAACCCCAAATCCTTCCAAATTTGAATTTGGGCAATTCCGAGAATATAATCTTGATTCCTACCCTAACTAAGTGTTCAAGAACACTTCCTAGGTTTCAATCAACCCTCGAAACACCCAATCGAAGGTGAATCGAAGAAATCCCTAAAAATGGAGAAATTGAGGTTTAGAATGAAATTGGGGTTACCAACCTTGATTCGATTGGTGGGAGGTGTGGAAGATGTTGTAACCGAGCTCCGGTGACTATTCCCGGCGTCGGCTAGCTCTCCTCCGGCGAGTTTTCAGCGGATTTCTGGTGAACCCCCCTCTCCTCTACCTCACGGCTCTTTCTCTCTGTTCTCCTCTCTCTCTTTCTCCCTCTCTCTCCGTTTTCTTTCTTCCTTCCATGCCCTCTCTCTCTCCTGTTTGCCCTCTCTCTCTTTTCCTTTGTTTTTCTTTTAATGTTTCATCTTTCCTTTCTCTTCTTTCTTTTTTTATGTGTCTCTCACTCACTCTCTCTATTCTTTTTCTTTTTATCCTTTTCCTTTCTTTTTTAATTCACAAGACCCACGGCATTTCCCCCACCCCAATTTAAATAATTAAATATATAATAATTAAATAAATATAATTAAAATATCCATAAAAAAATAAATTAAAATAAATTAATTAATAATTAAATTAAAACAAACTAATATATATTTTCTTTTCTTTTCTTTCTTTTTTTAAAAATAGATAAGATAAATAATAATCACTTAAAAATAATAAACATATATTTTAATTTAATTTCCTTTCCCTATTTAATTTAGGTTTCCAATAATTTCTTAGGTCCTGAATTAAATCCCAAAATTATTTTCTACTTCTTTTCTTTCCCTTTTATTTTATTTTAAACTTCAAAAAAAAATTTTTCCGGTTTCTTTTAACTATCATTTTTTTTTTCTATATTCTTTTTAAAGTTTTAATTCCTAACCCCGAAATAAATCATTCTTTAATCCTCGAAATTTTTAAATAAATCATTCTTTAATCCTCGAATTTCTTGGGTATTACATTTTCTAAACACTAATCTACGAAAACTTATTAAAAAAATATAAACGAATATAAAGTTTTCAAACACTCATCGGCGAAAACTGATTAAAAAATATAAATGAATATAAACTTTTCAAACACTCATCGGCGAAAACTGATTAAAAAAGGAAAATGAATATCAAGTTTTCGAAACACTAGTCGGTGAAAACTGATTAAAAAAAGAAAATTGAATATCAAGTTTTCGAAACACTAATCGGTGAAAACTGATTAAAAAAAGAAAAATGAATATCAAGTTTTCGAAACACTCATCGACGAAAACTAATTAAAAGAAAAAGAAAAATGAATATCAAGCTTTCGAAACACTCATCGGTGAAAACTAATTAATAAAAAAAATGAATATCACGTTTTCGAAACACTCACGTTGAAAACTGATTAAAAACAGAAAAATGAATATCAAGTTTTCGAAACAATCATATGTGAAAACTGATTAAAAAAAGAAAAATGAATATCAAGTTTTCGAAACACTAAGCTACGAAAACTGATTAAATAAAATAAAATGAATATAAGTTTTCGAAACACTCATCGGTGAAAACTGATTAAAAAAAAAAAATGAATATCAAGTTTTCGAAACCCTCATCGACGAAAAATGATTAAAAAAGAAAAAAATGATATCAATTTTCGAAACACTAATCGGTGAAAACTAATTAAAAAAGAAAAATAATATCAAGTTTACGAAACCCTCATCGGCGAAAACTGATTAAAAAAAAGAAAAAGAATATCAGTTTTCGAAACACTCATCGACCTCAACTAATTAAAAAAGAAAATCTATCAAGTTTTTGAAACACTTATCGGTGAAAACTTATTAAAAAAAAGAAAAATGAATATCAAGTTTTCGAAACAATCATAGCGAGAACTTACTAAAAAATGAATATTAAATTTTCGAACACTCAACGACGAAAACTGATTAAAAAAAATGAAAATGAATATAAGTTTTCGAAACACTCATCGGCGAAAATTAATTAAAAAAAGAAAATGAATATCAAGTTTTCGAAACACTCATCGGTGAAAACTGCTTAAAAAAGAAAAATTAATATCAAGTTTTCGAAAACTCATTAGCGAAAATTACTAAAAAAGAAAAATGAATATCAAGTTTTTGAAACACTCATCGACAAAACTGATTAAAAAAATAAAAAATAAATTTCGAACACTCATCGACGAAAACTTATTAAAAAAGGAAAATGAATATCAAGTTTTCGAAACACTCATCGGACAAACTGCTTAAAAAAAAATTAATAGTTTCGAACACTCATTGCGAAAATTACTAAAAAGAAAATGAATATCAAGTTTTCGAACACTCATCGACAAACTTAAAAAAAAAATAAATAAAAAGTTGTCGAAACACTCATTAGCGAAAACTGATTAAAAAGAAAATGATATCAAGTTTTCGAACACCATCGCAAAACTGATTAAAAAAAGAAAAAATATCAAGTTTTCGAAACACTCATCGACGAAAATGATAAAAAAAGAAAAAATATATCAAGTTTTCGACACACCATCGTGACAACTATTAAAAAAGAAAAAAAACATCATGTTT
The DNA here is from genome assembly GCA_014851425.1 of Senna tora. Classification (NCBI taxonomy): domain Eukaryota; kingdom Viridiplantae; phylum Streptophyta; class Magnoliopsida; order Fabales; family Fabaceae; genus Senna; species Senna tora. The sequence goes on along the minus strand of JAAIUW010000118.1, from coordinate 9,456 downwards.
TCGAAACACTCATCGGCGAAAACTGATTAAAAAAAAATGAATTTCAAGTTTTCGAAACATCATCGCGAAACTGATTAAAAAAAAAAATGAATATGAAGTTTACGAAACACTCATCGCGATAATGATTAAAAAAAAAAATGAATATCAAGTTTTCGAAACCTATCGGCGAAACTGATTAAAAAAGAAAATAAATATGTTTTCGAACACTCATCGATGAAAACTTATTAAAAAAAGAAAATGAATATCAAGTTTTTGAAACTCATCGCCAAAACTATTATAAAAAAAATGATATCAAATTTTCGAAACACTCATCAGTGAAAACTGATTAAAAAAAGAAAAATGAATATCAAGTTTTTGAAACACAATCTGCGAAAACTGATTAAAAAGAAAAACGAATATCAAGTTTTCAGAACACTAATCGTAAAACGGATTAAAAAAGAAAAATGAATATCAAGTTTTTGAACACTAATCGGTGAAAACTGGTTAAAAAAAGAAAACTGAATGTCAAGTTTTCGAACACTCATCGACGAAAACTATTTTAAAAAAAAGAAAATGAATATCAAGTTTTCGAAACACTCGTCGTGAAAACTAATTAATAAAGAAAAATGAATCAAGTTTTCGAAACACTCAACGTTGACAACTGATTAAAAAAGGAAAAATGAATATTAAGTTTTCAAACACTCATCTGCGAAAACTGATTAAAAAAAGAAAAGTGAATATCAAGTTTTCGAAACACTAATCTACAAATGATTAAGAAAATAAAAATGAATATAAGTTTTCGAAACACATCGCAAAACTTATTAAAAAAGAAAAATGAATCAAGTTTTCGAAACACTCATCGACGTAAATGATTAAAAAGAAAAATGAATATCAAGTTTTCGAAACACTAATCGGTGAAACTGATTAAAAAAAAGAAAAAAATGATATCAAGTTTTTGAAACACTCATCGACGAAAACTGATTAAAAAAAATAAAATAAATATCAAGTTTTCGAAACACTCATCTGCGAAAACTGATTAAAAAAAGAAAAGTGAATATCAAGTTTTCGAAACACTAATCTACGAAAATTGATTAAAAAATAAAAATGAATATAAAGTTTTCGAACACTCATCGGCGAAAACTTATTAAAAAAAGAAAACTGAATATCAAGTTTCGAAACACTAATCGGCCAAACTGATTAAAAAAAAATAAAAACGAATATCAATTTTTCAGAACACTAACCGGTGAAAACTGATTAAAAAATAAAATTGAATATCAAGTTTTCGAAACACTAATCGGTGAAAACTGATTAAAAAAGAAAATGAATATCAAGTTTTCGAAACACTCATCGACGAAAACTGATTAAAAAAATGAAAATGAATTATATAGTTTCCGAAACACTCATCGGCGAAAATTGATTAAAAAAGAAATGAATATCAAGTTTTCGAAACACTCATCGGTGAAAACTGCTTAAAAAAGAAAATGAATATCAAGTTTTCGAAACACTCATCGGCAAAAATTATTAAAAAAGAAAAAGGAATATCAAGTTTTCGAAACCATCATTGGTGAAAACTAATTAATAAAGAAAAATGAATATCACGTTTTCGAAACACTCATCGGCGAAAACTTATTAAGAAAAAAAATGAATATCAAGTTTTCGAAAGACCATCGGCGAAAACTGATTAAAAAAAGAAAAATAAATATAAGGTTTTCGAAATACTCATCGACCAAACTAATTAAAAAAGAAAATGAATCAAGTTTTCGAAAAATAATCACCGAAAACTGTTTAAAAAAAAATATCAAGTTTTCAGAACACTCATCGCCGAAAATTTGTAATATCCAAATATTTAATTTATTATTATCATTATTATTTAATTTATTTTGCTTTTGAAAAAAAATAAATTAATTAAATAATTATGAGTTAAAAATAAATGAAAGAAAGAATTGGGGATATATAATTTTTCTATGACTTAAATGAAAGGGGGATTAAAAAGGATGGGGAAAAGATAATATAATAACTAAAATAACTAATATATATTTTTTTTTTTATTATTAATTTAAAGGGGGGGCCAAACCGTGACCCCCCCTTCCAGCAAGCAACACACACACAAAGAAAAAAAAAATATAATATAAATATAATATGTTAAATGGGGGTCCAAAACCGGACCCCATTCCACTTAAACAAAACGCACACCACATAAAAAAAATATAATAAGGAGAAGCAGTAGGCGCACGAACAGAAGCAACAGGCCGAGAAAAAGCGCGAAGAAGAAGGAGAAGCTACGGACGGAGGTTTTGGGCCGGTTTCTCGCCGAGGACGTGCGCGGTGACCGAAAGGGCTGGAGTCTTCTTTCATCCCCACCAAGCTTTCTACCCGATTGAATCAAGGTGAGAAAGCCCCAAACTCCCAAACCCCAATTTCTCCAATTTTGGGTATTTTAGAAATTCTTCAAATACTTCCAATCGGGGCATTCCGGGTTAAATTTGACTTAGTGGTGTTATTGAAAGCTTAGCAAGGTTCAGAATCGAAGTTAAACCGTAGGATTTGACTGGTATGGAAATTAGGAAAATTTAGTTAGAAAATTCCTATAAATTGAATTATTGCTAGTTGGATACATGTATAGGCTTGGATTGGAGTAGTATAGATGTTCTAATTGCTGGAAATACAAGGGAATAAAGCCCATATTACCGTTTCAACCGGAATCCAATCCGGTGAAAAAGAGGCGAAATACTAAGCCACCGTACAGTAAGGAGTTGTGCGGTGGGTTGGACACCTTGGTCTAGTCTGTGGTGGACACCTAAGACCCGTAAATTGGTCCCAAGCTCTACCTATACCGGTTATATTTTATATAATAATTAAAGAGGTCATAGTTGAACTCTTACTCGGTAAATGCGGGGAGATGGTGGAATGGATAAGCTAAGGCCTCTTTGAGCCGTGAATTTATTCTATTATTAGTTAGAAGTGCTTATGAACACATGAAGTGGAATTTAGACAAGTAGGAACCTCTAACCTAGCACTTAGAGGTTCTAAGTGGCTCGAATGTGTGAAAGCCGATATAAGACAATATTGACTTTCAAAAAGAGCAAGTAAGACGACGTAACAACTAAATAATAGTTCTTGGAAATATCTAGAGGTGCATAGCATTAGCATGTCACGTGCATGGTAGATGCTTAGTTATACGTTCTAAATTTCTTAAATATATATGTGAATAGGGCATCACAGGGTAATAGGCGCTTCAGGCACTCCGAGGACTGATCAGGACGGCCAACGAGGTGAGGGGCTCTCCCATCCCTGCCCCATAGGGTTGGATGACTACGTGGAAATGTGATTTGCTCTATGTTGTGCAAATTGATATATGAAATGTCTATATGAATATATTTATGTTACACTTATATGATTAGTGAGTAAACAGTGGACGTGCAAACTGTTTATATGTTTTATATTCATTCTCAATGAATATGCGATATTGTGGCTCACCGAGCTTATATGATACCGTGGATAGGATTGAGTCAGAATTTCATATTTGAGGATTTATTAATATTAGAAACACATTTAAATTGATCATCGTGCAAAGGTTTTGACCGTATGGTACATTGAGGAAAATGAACCTAGGTTGTTAAATGTGAATGTGAGTGTTGCATAATTGAAACGAGGGAAATCTAGGCCTAACTAAAGAACACGTATGATATTCAGTTAGTTAGAAATAGGGCATCTTTCAAGGTTAAATATGTTAGTTAGTTTGTTAGGTTTCCGGGTAGATCGAGTCGGTCATCCTGGTCGGACATACAGGATTATGACGTCAGCAAGTATGCCACATAGTGGCCATTACCTTGGTTTAACTGAGGTCAACAAGTTGCTATTACTCTAAGCGTGTCTTGGAGTCAGAAAGTTCCTAGTGTGATCAACTAGGTTCAAACAAGAGATTGCCTTCGGGCCAGTATTTCTCTCAGCATAAGGCGGGAGACATAAATTGAATACTACGTGTATAAGTATGTACTAAATATGGAACCATATGATATATGTTTTGATTGGTTTACATGCGGATTAATAAAATGTTAGGAGCATGAATTAGGATTTTAATTGTGAATATGATACACTGATTGCCTGATCACGTTAAAGGTCACAATATAAATCCGTTTCATGCGTATGTGGTTGTGGTTGCTCCCTTTCCCCAGCTGTAGTGGGACCCGCTGCTACGCCAAGGATGGGGGACTCCTCACTGAGTCTGTTCGACTCACCCCCCTGTTTACATGTTTCAGATACAGGAGGTTCAGGCGTCGGGAACGCGTCCAATTCTTCTCAAGGAGGCGGACAACTCTGAAGACCGCACGCTTAGTCCCGCGTGGGTGTGTATTTTGGATTATATAGATATGCGTGTATATGTATATATAAATCCTTTTGGATGTTGCTTTGTACATATACAAACGTTGTATATATAATGTCCTACTCTAGCTATGTCGGCTTCATACAGATTAAAGTTAGGTCTTGTGTTGGGGAATATAGGCTACGATATGATATATCATGTGTATAAATATATATGACTTCCGCATGTGAATAGGATAGATCACACGCATTGAGGCATGTGATCATATGTAAATTATATGTATGTGTGGCTGAACCTGTTTGTATGAAAATAGGCTTCCGCATGTGAATAGGATAGATCACAGCATTGAGGCGTGCGATTATTTGTAAACAATATGCAAGTGTGTAATTGAATATATGTATGACTGTATACAAGACTTCTGCATGTGAATAGGATAGATCACACGCATTGATGCGTTGATCAATATGTAAACTATATGCAATGTGTGATTAATATATGTATGACTGTATACAAGACTTCTGCATGTGAATATGATAGATCACCCGCACTGAAGCGCGTGAACAATATGTATACTTTATGTACGGTGAGTGAATATGTGTAATATTATAGACTGAAGCGGCGCTGAGCGAGCCGTGGATTGCAAACTGCTTAGGTCACTGGAAATGGATGTCCATATACATATATATTATATATATTGTTTGTACTAGAAATGCGTAGTTATAAACATGTGAAAATGTCAATAAGGGATTAGAGGCTTACGGGATAGGAGAAATCCGACTTCCCCTGCCGGTCACGGATGTCCATTAAGGGGTCGTGACAAATGAATATAAACTTTTCGAACACTCATCGGCAAAAAATGATTAAAAAAAGAAAAATTATATCAAGTTTTCGAAACACTCATCGGTAAAAACTAATTAAATAAAGAAAATGAATATCACGTTTTCGAACATTTATCGTTGAAATCTGATTAAGAAAAAATGAATATCAAGTTTTCGAACACTCATCGGTGAAAACTGATTTAAAAAGTAAAATGAATATAAAGTTTTCGAAACACTCATCGGCGAAAACTGATTAAAAAGGAAAATGAATATCAACTTTTCGAAACACTAATCGGTGAAAAGTGATTAAAAAAGAAAAATAAATATCAAGTTCTGAAACACTAATCGGTGAAAACTGATTAAAAAAGGAATGAATATCAAGTTTTCGAAACACTCATCGACGAAAACTAATTAAAAAAAGAAAAATGAATATCAAGTTTCAAAACACTCATCGGTGAAAGTAACTAAATAAAAAAAATTGAATATCACATTTCCGAAACAGTCATCGTTGAAACTGATTAAAAAAACAAAACTGAATATCAAGTTTTCGAAACACACATCTGCAAAAACTGATTAAAAAAAAAAATATATCAAGTTTTCGAAACACTAATTTACGAAACTGATTAAAAAAATAAAATGAATATCAAGTTTTCGAAACACTCATCGACGAAAACTGATTAAAAAAGAAAAATGAATATCATGTTTTCGAAACACTCAACGACGAAAATGATTAAAAAAAGAAAAATGATATCAAGTTTTCGAAACACTAATCGGCGAAAACTGATTAAAAAAAGAAAATGAATATCAAGTTTTCGAAACACTCTTCGACGAAAACTGATTAAAAAAAAGAAAATGAATATCAAGTTTTCGAAACACTCATCGACCAAAACTAATTAAAAAGAAAATGAATATCAATTTTCGAAACACTCATCGATGAAAACTTATTAAAAAAACAAAATGAATATCAAGTTTTCGAAACACTGATCGGCCAAAACTGATGAAAAAGGAAAATGAATATCAAGTTTTCGAAACACTAATCGGTGAAAGTGCTTAAAAAAAAAGAAAATGAATATTAAGTTTTCGAAACTGTCACGACCCCCTATCGGACGTCCGTGACCGGCACGGGAGGTAGGATTTCTCCAATCCCGTAAGCCTCTAATTCCTGATTGACATTCTATATATGCATAACTACCCATTTCTAATACAAACAAAAAGTATTTATATGGCCATCCCTATCCGATGACCTAAGTAGCACCAATCCACGGCTCGCTCAACGCCGCTTCAGTCTATACATATACACATAATCAATCACACGTACATATAATATACATATTGATCACGCGCTTAAGGGCGGTGATCTATCCTATTCACATGCAGAATCCCTGTGTACAGTCAAGCATATATATTCAATCACACACCGGCATAAAATATACATATTGATCACACGCCTCAATGCGTGTGACCTATCCTATTCACATGCGGAAGCCGTATTTTCACACAATCGAGTATTCAGTCACACATATATATTGACCACACGCTCAGTGCGTGTGATCTATCCTATTCACATGCGGAAGTCACATTCATATTATATATATCACATGATATGCATCATATCATAACCTATGATCCCAACAACCAGACCAATCTTTAACCTGTATGAAGCCGACAGTTCTAGAGTGTGACATATACATATATGCATATAGCAACTGTACAAAACATGTTATATCAAAAGAATCATATACATATACATCCTGACAAAATACATATATCAATACTACCCACGCGAACAATGCGTGCGGCTTCTAAGTCTGTATGCCTCCCTAAGATGAAGTGGAAGCGCTCCCGATGCCTATACCTCCTGTGTCTGTAACATTTAACATTTGGGTGAGTCAAACAGACTCAGTGAGAGGCTTTCCCATCCCTGGTGTAGTAGCGGGTACCACTACAACTAGGGAAGAGGAGCCAATCACAAACACATACGCATATAACAGATTTAATTTCCATATATTAAGTGGTCAGGCAATTAGCTATATCGTATATTAATTCACAATAAAGAATTTAAGCATGGATTTACATACATTTAAATTCACACATACATCATATCATGATTTAACATCTAATCCCATGTGGTCACCCGTATTCAATTAACCGTAATCATAAACTGGCCCGAAGGCAATATCTCCGTTAGGAGGAATCTGGCCCGAAGCAATATCTCACGTGAGCAATATGGGAACCTAGTTGATCATTCTAGAACCCCTGGTCCCAAGATTTTACTTGGAACAATAGTCTGACCCCAAGACTTCACTTGGAGCAATAGCCGCGACTCATCTGACCTCGGTTTACCAACCAAGGCATAGCCATAATGTGGTGTACTCATATACTTTGTATTTCTGTGGTTGACTCAAGACAAACAGACTCAATCTACCCGGACTATCAATGATCGACTCGGTTTCCAGGTTGTACCATAATGACCCCTATGGACCACTGCTTACTCATTTCTCTTCTTCTTAGGCAACTCTAATTTCCCAAGTGGTTTTCTAATTCGGAAGCTCTCGGTTTAAAACAGTCACCTATGTTCATCTCCTTTAAGAAGTTACATACACACCACCCTTTTCGGGTGATCAACAATGAGGTTGGTTTAATATCACAAGACCCTCACAAAAAAGTTGACTCGATCTACCCCCGATATCATTTAGGTCCCGAGGACCTTCTTTCCATATAAGGCTCCTTGAGCCACCATTGCTTTACAATTCACATACACCATATAGCACTTTTCACATATACTGTAATTTAGGAACAACAATAGCATGTTATCTAACATGTAATTCCTACAAATAGGCAAGAAGGCAAACCATATCCATATCCGCAGTCAACCCTATAGGACAGGGATAGGAAAGCCCCTCACCTGGTTGGCCCCTCTGCTCGGCTCTCGTGCGCCGAAAGTCCACTCACAGTATGGTGCCCTATACACATATACTTGAGAGATTCAGAAACTTGCAATTTCAACCACTATCGTGACATGTAACGCTAATGCTCATGTTCTTTCTATTAATTCCATAGACTAGTTGTTGGCTTGGAATGCCCTCAACTAGTTTTTGAAACACCTAGCATGCTTCTATTCGTGTTCAGCCCCTTCTTAATCACACTATTCGGAAGCTTTGACTTGGGAATGCAAGGTTACCCAATTTCATCTCTTTGTGTCCATATGAAATTCCCATTACCCAAGTCTTGAATTTATGACTCAAGAGAGTCATAAATTCCACTTGTAAAAAAATTTCATTTACCGAATTAACTTTCAACACCTTACCTGCATATGCATACACATATCCGGACACGCTTAAAATTGGAAAAGTGTCTCTTTTTCCCCGAACCGGTTCCGGGTGAGACGGGAATTACTCGGGTTTTAATCCCTCGTACATTCCAATAATTTTTAATAATTATATTTATCATTCAACCTTTCAATGCACCCCAAATCATTCCACAACACCCTTAAACTTTAACAACCACATTTTCCTACACTTTTTTCCAACCCATAAATTCCATCAATTTGGTTCCGGTTCCTAAGCTTCCAACTCACTCCCTAACATGCATATACTTAAATTTAGGACCCAGAACACTCAGATTGAATCAATTGGGGTCTTTCCAAACATCCCTAAAACTGATAAAATTGGGGTTTGAGAGTTTCGGGACTTCTCACCTCGATTCACCGTTAGAAGGACGATATGGGTAGAGGAGACTCCCAGCTACCTTCCCCGGTGAAGAGACGGCGTTTTCCGGCGAGAAAGCTTTCTCCCTCTTGTTTCTCTCTCTAGCCCGAACTCTCTCTCTCTCTTGCACAACGAAGGCGACGGCTCCGGTGGACGCGACTCCGGCCACCACCGTGAGCTTCTCCGTGCGTTCCGTTCGTGGTGCCTCTCTCACGCGTTGCTCTTCCCCTCTCGTGCGTCTTTCCTTTCCTTGCTCACACTCTGATTGCTTTTCTTTATTCTCTTATCTTATGCCTTTTTAATATAATATATATATATAATAATTAATATACATATATATTACAAAAGAAAAAAAAACAATCTGATATGATAATAATTAAGGAGAATAAGGATCTAAAAAAAATAATTAGGATTTACTTTAATTTATTTTAAAAAAAATATGTATTAGGATGATGTGTATTTTTTTATCTCATTTTCCACTTTCCAAAATTAAGTAGTTTAATTTAATTTCCGATGCTAGTTAAAATATTCCCGGGTATTACAATACTCATTAGCGAAAATTTACTAAAAAATGTAAAATAAATATAAAGTTTTCGAAACACTCATCGACGAAAAACTGATTAAAAAA
>JAAIUW010000117.1:0-76284 GCA_014851425.1 Senna tora | reverse complement strand
AGTTTGCGCAAATGAGTGTTTCGAAAATTTGTTTTCTTGTTAATCAGTTTTCGCCGATGAGTTTCTCGAAACTTGATTTTCATCAACTTTCGACGGTGAGTGTTTCGAAAACTTGATATTCATTAGTTTTCTCCAATGGGTGTTTCAAAAACTTGATTTTCTTGTTAATCAGTTTTCCCCAATGAGTGTTCCGAAATCTTGATATTCGTCAGTTTTCGCCAGTGAGTGTTTCGAAAACTTGATATTCATTAGTTTTCACCAATGAGTGTTTCGAAAAGTTGATTTTCTTGTTGACAGTTTTCGCCGATGAGTGTTTCGAAAACTTGATTTTCTTGTTGATCAGTTTTCACCGATGAGTGTTTCAAAAACTTGTTATTCATCAGTTTTTCCCGGTGAGTGTTTCGAAAACTTGATATACATCACTTTTCGCTAATGAGTGTTTCGAAAACTTGATTTTCTTGTTAATTAATTTTCGCCCATGAATGTTTCGAAAACTTGATATTCATTAGTGTTCGCCAATGAGTGTTTTGAAAACTTGATTTTCTTGTTAATCAGTTTTCACCAGTGAGTGTTTCGAAAACTTGATATTCATAAGTTTTCGCCAATGAGTGTTTCGAAAACTTGATATTCATCAGTGTTCGCCAATGAGTGTTTCGAAAACTTGATTTTCCTATTTTTCAGTTTTCGCCGATGAGTGTTTTTAAATATTGATATTCGTCAGTTTTCGCCGGTGAGTGTTTCGAAAATTTGATATTCATCAAATTTCACCAATGAGTGTTTCGAAAACATGATTTTCTTGTTAATCAATTTTCGCCGATGAGTGTTTCGAAAACTTGCTATTCAATAGTTTTCGCCGATTAGTGTTTCGGAAACTTGATATTCATTAGTGTTCGCCAATGAGTGTTTTGAAAACTTGATTTTCTTGTTAATCAGTTTTCGCCGATTAGTGTTTTGAAAACTTGCTATTCATCAGTTTTTGCCGATGAGTGTTTCGAAAACTTGATATTCATCAGTCTTTGGCAGTGAGTGTTTTGAAAACTTGCTATTCATCAGTTTTCGCCGATGAGTGTTTCGAAAACTTGATTTTCTTGTTAATCAGTTTTAGCCAAGAAGTGTTTCCAAAACATGATATTGATCAGTTTTCGCCGATTAGTGTTTCGGAAACTTAACATTCAACAGTTTTCGCCAGTGAGTGTTTCTAAAACTTGATTTTCTTGTAAATCAGTTTTTGTCGATGAGTGTTTCGAAAATATGATATTCATCAGTTTTCGCCGATTAGTGTTTCGGAAACTTGATATTCATCAGTGTTCGCCAATGAGTGTTTCGAAAACTTGGTATTAATAAGTTTTCGCCAATAAGTGTTTCGAAAACTTGATATTCATCAGTGTTTGCCAGTGAGTGTTTCGAAAACTTAATTTTCCTATTAATCCTTTTTCGCCGATGAGTATTTGAAATCTTGATATTCGTCAGTTTTCGTTGGTGAGTGTTTCGAAAATTTGATATTCATCAGTTTTCGCCAATGTGTGTTTCGAAAACATGATTTTCTTGTTAATCAGTTTTCGCCGATGAGTGTTTCCATAACTTGATATTCATCAGTTTTCGACGATTAGTGTTTCGGAAACTTGATATTCGTCAGTGTTCGCCAATGAGTGTTTCGAAAACTTGATTTTCTTGTTAATCAGTTTTTACCAGTGAGTGTTTTGAAAACTTGATATTCATCAGTGTTCGCCAATGAGTGTTTCGAAAACTTGATGTTCATCAGTTTTCGTCGGTGAGTGTTTCGAAAACTTGATATTCATCACTTTTCGCCAATGATTGTTTCGAAAATTTGATTTTCTTGTTAATCAGTTTTCGCTGATGAGTGTTTCGAAAACTTGATATTAATTATTTTTTGTCGATTAGTCTTTCGGAAACTTGATATTCATCAGTGTTCGCCAATGAGTGTTTCAGAAACTTGATTTTCTTGTTAATCAGATTTCACCGGTCAATGTTTCGAAAACTTGATATTCATCAGTGTTCACCAATGAGTGTTTCGAAAACATGATATTCATCAGTTTTTGCCGGTGAGTGTTTCGAAAACTTGATATTCATCAGTTTTCGCCAATGAGTGTTTCGAAAACTTGATTTTCTTATTAATAAGTTTTCACCGATGAGTGTTTCGAAAACTTGATATTGATCAATTTTCACCGGTGAGTGTTTCGAAAACTTGATATTCATCAGTTTTCGCCAATGAGTGTTTCGAAAACTTGATTTTCTTGTTAATCAGTTTTCGCCGATGAGTGTTTCAAAAACTTGATATTCATCAGTTTTTGCCGGTGAGTGTTTCGAAAACTTCATTTTCTTGTTAATCAGTTTTCGCCGATGAGTGTTTCGAAAAGTTGATATTCATCAGTTTTCGCCGATTAGTATTTCGGAAACTTGATATGCATCAATCTTTGCCAATGAGTGTTTCGGAAACTTGATATGCATCAGTTTTTGCCAATGAGTGTTTCGAAAACATGATATTCATCTGTTTTCGCCAATGAGTGTTTCGAAAACTAGATTTTCTTTATTAATTTTAATTACGGAATTAGGTTATTTACTTAACTTCTTAAAATCCCGATCCAATTTCTTTCTTTTTCTTTTCGTGTGGGATAAATAAAGTTAAGTGTTTCCCCAAGGATCGCTTACTCTCGGTTGGTTATTTTAACCTAAGAAACTAGAAGTTACATGTTTGATACGTCTCGCTCTCTCCCAAACTGCACATACAAATAAAGTCAAGTGGGAACGAGGTACTAAACCTCCTCATATAACTTAAGCAGTTTAAAACCTAAGTCTACGACATAAAATCCTTACAAACATATATATACAGACATAAGTGTCAAAGTTAGTGGCTCGAAGGCCCGTAATAGTCAGTACTAAAGTCCATACTAGAGTGACGTCAGGTCACTGCCAAAATATGAGTCAGCTCCTGCTACCTGTCCATCTCACCCCTTTCTAAGTCCCTGGGGCATTCTCAACCGAAGGGAAGAAGAAAAGGATGTTAACCGCCTTCAAGATTTGGAAGTATCCCAGAAGGGGTACCTCCAGGAGCTCTACCTCAATCTCTAGCAACAGTATGTACCTGGGCATCTGAACACACTAACGTAGTGCGATATAAAATCCCAGTAACGTAGATTACCAGTTTTATAAAAGACTAATTAGTGGTTCAGCTGCATTCCTAAGAATACAGAAAAAAATACTTCCTTTCCAATCAACAGATAATTTAAACTTGATACATAGCGATTACAAGATATTTCCACTTATACAGTTAACAGTATATAATGAAACAGGAGAATACCGACTTACCATTTAACACTATGGAAAGCCTGCCCAAATAAGGCCAACAGGTAATTACCTAACATCCCAAGGCGTCCCCCGGTGTGCGCACAAAGTTAGAACCTTAGGATGACCAGTCCCGGACTGGATTATTTCCTCACTAGTTGCTAGGCAACTACGTCCCGGACGCATTCCTAGCCAGCCTAGTGTGTCCTTTTCATATAGATCAAATTATACAATATTATTTTTATCCACAGGTAATGTTTACTCAGTTGCTATTCAATCACCTCTCTAGGGCATAAAAACACAAATATTGCCTCTCCAGGGCATCAAAAGATAGATACTGCCTCTCCAGGGCATCAAAACATAGATATTGCCTCTCCAGGACATCAAAACATAGAAACTGCCTCTCCAGGGCAATTTTACCATTTTACCCCTCCAGGAGCATATGCACATCAGAACATAGATGCGTGCTCAAAGGCTAGCCTCTCTAGGCATTTTAGTTTCACAGATGCATGCTAAAACTCTGTTTCATGATTTGGATGCCACACACTTAAATAGCCTGATAAAAACAATAAATTCAGCCACTGGTCAACAAAAGTCAAACATAAGTCAACCACAAACGCCAAATATAACTTACAGAGTAAGTAACAGGCATAATTACAAATTTAAGCATCCAGGGCTCATGAAATTTTACCACAAGCATCATTAAAACATACTCAACAGCCTTAGTCAATTTTCCAATAAAGGCAATTGCATTTGGACCCTTAATTTCACAATTCTTTTAAGAAGAGTCCCATTCTTTAAAGTATCCCATTCTTTAAAGCAAGGGAATTCAAGGCACATTTCAAGTATTTCGACTCCAATCAGTCACCCAAATAGTCAACTAGGAGCTGCTACACACATCTAAAAAATCCTAACAAAATTTAACTAGAATTTAGGTAGAAATATGACTTTTCATCTTTTTTCAAGTTTTTCTTGCAATTTAGTCCCTATTAAGACCCAAATTCTGTTCTCGGTTGTTTCAAACCAAAACCAAGTGGATCAAGTACCTAAAGGCTATTTGTGACTTGCTCATGCAGTTTTCACAGAAAGATAACACCCAGAGGTCATACTTTTACAGCAAAACACATGGAATTTCCAAGAAATCAAGTTAGGTTATAAAATACGGTTAGAGACCACTATGACCACTTCCCTGCCAATACAGAGGACCACACTAGCTCATAACACCATAAAGTACAGCAATTCAACCTCAGATTACTCAGTTCACACAGATTCTGTTATAGGGACAAAAATAGTAAATTCAGTTCACTTTAGTCCCTATTGCATCTCTCTTTCTGTTTTGACCTCTGCCCAGCTCATCTTAGTAACTCCTAAGCAATATAAGACCACTTGTGGCTTGCACAACAAGTGTGCGCAGCCGCATCAGTACAGAGCTTCTATTTTGCAAGTGTTGCACTCTTTTTGCAATTTTTCTTCCTTTCACTCTATTTCTGTTTTCTAAGCTATAAGTTAGCACCTTTTCTGTTTGGGAAGGAAACTTAGGAGGTTTAGTGGGTGGGAGGACATACCCACCCTCTTAGAACCTGAGTACCCAAGTCTTAAGCCACTAATGCCTCTTTCCATGCTTTCCTTACTCAATTTGCCCTCTAGGAGTATATGGACCTTATCACTCTTTTATTTTCACTCTAGGCATTTTCTTTCACTATTTTAGACTTCCATTAACCTCAGAACTTAGGTTTGATAGCAAGGGTGAGCTTCATAGACCACTAACTGCATGGTTTTGTCAATTAAACCACTTAGGGCAATTAGAACCAATTCAACCAAGGAATTCTCAGTGACTTTAAGATGCTTAATGGTATGATACAGCCATACACATAAATCAAACTAGGCTTAAAACCTTTAGCTATACTCACATAGTTGTAATTCCAGCAAGCATTTTTCAGAATATGGGTAAGTTAGAAACCTTATTAGAGCATGTCAAATTTCACAACTTCAGTGAAGATAAGTTCACAAATTCAATGGCAAAATATCAGTTTAGCTATCCTATTATTCTCAAACAACAAGCTTCATACAAGGCCCACCAGAATTTCATGTTTAAAAGACCCTAACCTCTCTTTGTCTCAGCATTATATTAAGTTTACTCAAGTTTATCAACTATCATTTGTAAGAAAATAGTAGAAAGTGACCATTTTTGCAGCAATTGAGAATAAAACAGAAAATCATCTTTATGAGCTTCCATTTTTCTTTCTAGTTGGACATTTCTCATGTTTCACACCAGAAACCATTGTTTTTAAGTACATACAGAAGCTACCAAAACATCATTCACAAACTTGAAAGTAGTGGAAAACAGTTTAGTGATGATTTACAGCAAAGAAACACAATTCAGAAATGAACACAGCTTTTTAGGAAAATTTTAATGTTCCAATTCAAACTTCCACTACTGAAACAGAAATCTTATAGGCAACTAAAGCAAGATTTCAACTCTAACTAATCTTACTACAACCTATTATTCCATCCAGACTCAGTTCACAACCCAAAATGTCAGGAATCATCAAAACAGCAAGCATGTGATTTCATATAAGAAAAACAGTGAATTTAGCAGAAATTCAACAGACTTTCGAGGCTTTGAACCCCTATACCGAAGTGTCTGATCATGCATGCATTGCGGGGCTTTTAAAGTTCATTCTCTTAGCTTTCTAATGACTACTCACATGCTCAATTTGGATTAAAGATGAAAGAGATATGCTTCCTGGAAGCAACACTGCCCGAAACAGGGCACTCTGTGGCAGTCTCGGGAAACTGAATCATAGAGGCTCATACCACCATTTTTGGTGGATGCTCTTGGCTCAGGGATGGACAAGGAAGGGTAACACTATGTTACCTTGATTTTCAGCAGAAGAACCACGGATTTGAACCTCTGGACAGCTTGGGTAACTTTGATTCCCCCAGCTCACACACGGTCTCAGCCTCTCTGTGAACCTATCCTCTCTTCCTCTCAGCTCTCAATTCTGGTTTTGGGTTGCTGGTGCCCATCCTTCTCGGTTTCACTTCACTTTTATAACACCCAAGGCATGTAGAGTGGCAATGATGAGTGTGGTGAGGTGTTGGGTTGCTGGGGCTCGGGTATCATAATTAGGGACACCTAAGGGTGTTTTTCTGGCAGCTTAAGGGTTGTTTGGGGTGGCAATTAGGCACTTAGGCCTCGGGTAGGCTTAATTTAGGTGTGTTAGTGATTGATGCTTAAGGGGTTGTTTAGTTTGTGTTCTAAAGTGATGGGTCTTGACATTTCAATCTTATTTCTGGTCACTTTTTTCTTGCCTTAGGTTTCGTCAAGTTGCTGGCAACTATAACCACCTTAATTGGGTATTTACTTGGCTTTAGAAATAGTAAATTCCGTTACAAGCTCTTGAAAGCACTAAAGAGGGATTAATTTGTGATAAATTTCCTATTTATCTCTATTTTTAAAATATGTAACCTACCTAATTATGTTTATTTTTTATTTAATTTCATGGCTGGCACTTTGTAGGGTAGTTTAGGGTGTCTCTGAGTGGTTAAATTGAGCTTCCTTAGGCCTTAAGTAAGCTAAAGGGCTTAAGCTTCAATTTTTCCAGTGCTTTCTTTTTAGTCCTGAATTTTTAATGGAGAAAATGTGTCCTTTTAGGACTTTTCTTATGGTTGGGGTCCCTTAGCTAAGTCTTAGGGTATCTCTACAGTGACTTAGGGTGAAATAGGTCTTTTCTACCTTATTTAACTTACTAAAGATGAAGGTTAAATATTAAGTTTTTCCTTTTTGTTTAGTCCCTAGTGTTATGGTTAGGGTTCCTCTGGTCATTTTTCTCTGATTTTTGGGTCTCTTGGCCTCTATTTAGGGTTTCATAGACTTATTTACAAGCAAACACATACAAACACTCAAAAATCAACAAGTCAAACATGTTAAAGAAAAAGTGAACACTTTTAGAAAATGTCAACAATTCAAAGAAAAAGTCAACTGTTAGGGTTTTTGGTCAAAGTTGGGTTTCAATTTTTCAAGATGTTACAATACTCCCCCTCTTATTGGAATTTTTCCCTCAAAATTTTAAGAAAAGTACCTGTAAATAATGCTGGATACTGTTGTCTCATGTCCTCTTCGCGTTCCCAAGTCATTTCCTGTGTCGAAACATCTTGCCACAACACTTTGACTAATGGAACGGTCTTACTCGGAAGTTGTCTGATTTCAAACTCGAGAAACTTCACAGGGACTGTGGGGTAAGTTAAATTTTCTTTCAATTCTACCGTCTCAATTTTGAGTACATATGATGGGTTAGGAATGTATTTACGGAGTTGAGACACATGGAATACGTTGTGGAGGTAGGACAACTTTGGGGGCAGGGCTATTTGATATACCGCCTGACCAATTCTCTTAAGAATCTAATAGGGACCTATGAATCGCGGATGTAATTTACGCGCTTTTAGTAATCTCCCAATGCCTGTCATTGGGGTTACCTTGAGGAATACATGGTCTCCCTCATGGAACTCCAGTGGTTCCCTCCTCTGATTAGCATAATTCTCTTGCCTCTGTTGGGCAACTCTCATCTTATCCCAAATTATACGGAGTTGTTCCGTAGTTTGGCAACTATGTCCAGCCCTAACACTCTCTCCTCACCGACTTCCGTCCAACAGAGTATTGAAAGTTGGGTTTCAACTTTTCAGGATGTTACATTTCGAAAACTTGATATTCATCAGTTTTCGCCGATGAGTGTTTCGAAAACATGATATTCTTCAATTTTCGCCTATGAGTGTTTCGAAAACTTGATTTTCCTGTTAATCTGTTTTCGCCGATGAGTGTTTCGAAAACTTGATATTCATCATTTTTCGCCAATGAGTGTTTCGAAAACTTGATTTTCTTGTTAATCAATTTTCGCTGATGAGTGTTTCGAAAACTTGATATTCATCAGTTTTCGCCGATGAGTGTTTCGAAAACATGATATTCATCAATGTTGTTCGCCAATGAGTGTTTCGAAAACTTGATTTTCTTGTTAATTAGTTTTTGCCGGTGAGTGTTTCGAAAACTTAATATTCATCATTTTACGCCAACTATTGTTTCGAAAACTTGATTTTCTTGTTAATCAGTCTTCGCCAATGAGTGTTTCCAAAACTTGATATTGATCAGTTTTCACCGATGAGTGTTTCGAAAACTTGATATTCAACAGTTTTCGCCGGTGGGTGTTTCGAAAACTTGATATTCAACAGTTTTCGTCGGTGAGTGTTTCCAAAACATGATATTCATCAGTTTTCGCCAAAGAGAGTTTCAAAAACTTGATTTTCTTGTCAATCAATTTTCACCGATGGGTGTTTCGAAAACTTGATATTCTTCCGTTTTCGCCGATTAGTGTTTCGGAAACTTGATATTCATCAGTTTTCGCCAATGAGTGTTTCGAAAACTTGATTTTCTTGTTAATCAGTTTTCGCCAATGAGTGTTTCAAACACATGATATTCATCAGTTTTCGGTAGTGAGTGTTTGGGAAACTTGAGTGTTTCGAAAACTTGATTTTCTTGTTAATCAGTTTTCACCGGTGAGTGTTTCTAAAACTTCATATTCAACAGTGTTTACCAATGATTGTTTCAAAAACTTGATTTTCTTGTTAATCAGTTTTCGCCGATGAGTGTTTTGAAAACTTGATATTCATCAATTTTCGCGGGTGAGTGTTTGGAAAACTTAATATTCATCAGTTTTCGCCAACGAGTATTTCGAAAACTTGATTTTCTTGTTAATCAATTTTCCCCAATGAGTGTTTCCAAAACTTGATATTGATCAGTTTTCGCCGATGACTGTTTCGAAAACTTGATATTCATTAGTTTTCGCCGGTGGGTGTTTCCAAAACATGATATTCATCAGTTTTCGCCATTGAGTGTTTCGAAAACTTTATTTTCTTGTTAATCAGTTTTCGCCGAAGATTGTTTCGAAAACTTGATAATCATTTATTTTCGCCAATGAGTGTTTGGAAAATTTGATTTTCTATTTAATCAGTTTTCGCCGATGAGTGTTTCGAAAACTTGATATACCTCAGTTTTCGCCGGTGAGTGTTTCAAAAACATGATAATCATCAGTTTTCGCCGATTAGTGTTTCGGAAACTTTATATTCAACAGTTTTCGCCAATGAGTGTTTCGAGAACTTGATTTTCTTGTTAATCAGTTTTCGCCGATGAGTGTTTCGAAAACTTGATATTCATCAGTTTTCGCCGGTGAGTGTTTCGGAAAGTTCATATTCATCAATATTCGACAATCAGTGATTCGAGAACTAGATTTTCTTGTTAATCAGTTTTCGCCAATGAGTGTTTCAAAAACTTGATATTCATCAGTTTTAGCCGGTGAGTCTTTCGAAAACTTGATATTCATCAGTTTCACCAATGAGTGTTTCAAAAATTTTGATTTTCTTGTTAATCGGTTTTCGCCGATGAGTGTTTCGAAAAATTGATATTCATCAGTTTTCGCCGGTGAGTGTTCCAAAACATGATATTCATCAGTTTTCGCCAATTAGTGTTTCGGAAACTTGATTTTCTTTTTAATCAGTTTTCGCTGACGAGTGTTTCAAAAACTTGATATTCATCAGTTTTCGCCAGTGAGTGTTTCGAAAACTTGATATTCATCAGTTTTCGCCTATGATTGTTTCGAAAACTTGATTTTCTTGTTAAACAGTTTTCGCCGATGAGTATGTCGAAAACTTGCTATTCATCAGTTTTAGCCGGTGAGTGTTTTCGAAAACTTGATTTTCTTGTTTATCAGTTTTCGCCGGTGAGTGTTTCGAAAACATGATATTCATCAGTTATCGCCGGTGAGTGTTTCGAAAACTTGATATTCATCAGTTTTCGGCAGTGAATGTTTCGAAAACTTGATTTTCTTGTTAATCAGTTTTCGCTGATGAGTATTTCGTAAACTTGATATTCATTAACTTTCGCCTATTAGTGTTTTGGAAACTTGATATTCTTCAGTTTTCGCCAATGAGTGTTTCGAAAACTTGATTTTCTTGTTAATCAGCTTTCGCCGGTGAGTGTTTAAAAAAAACTTAATTTTCTTCAATTTTCGCCAATGAGAGTTTCGAAAACTTGATTTTCTTGTTAATCAGTTTTCACCGATTAGTGTTTGGAAAATTGGATATTCATCAGCGTTCTCCAATGAGTGTTTCAAAAACTTGATTTTCTTGTTAATCAGTCTTCGCCCATGAGTGTTTCGAAAACTTGATTTTCTTCAACTTTCGTCGGTGAGTGTTTCGAAAACTTGATATTCATTAGTTTTCGCCAATGGGTATTTCGAAAACTTGATTTTCTTGTTAATCAGTTTTCGCCAAGCAGTGTTTTGAAAACTTGATATTCTTTAGTTTTCACCGGTGTGTGTTTCGAAAACTTGATATTTATCAGTTTTCACCAATGAGTGTTTGGAAAACTTGATTTTCTTGTTAATCAGTTTTCGCCGTTGAGTGTTTCGAAAACTTGATTTTCCTCAATTTTCGCCGATGAGTGTTTCGAAAACTTGATATTCATCTGTTTTCGCTGGTAAGTGTTTCAAAAACTTGATATTCATTAGTTTTCGCCGGTGAGTATTTCGAAAACTTGATATTCAACAGTTTTTGCCAATGAGTGTTTTAAAAACTTGATTTTCTTGTTAATCAGTTTTCACCGATGAGTGTTTCGAAAATTTGATATTGATCAATTTTCGCCGGTGAGTGTTTCAAAAACATGATTTTCTTGTTAATCAGTTTTCGTCGATGAGTGTTTCGAAAACTTCATATTCTTCAACTTTCGGCAATGACAGTTTTGAAAACATGATTTGCTCGGAAATTAGTTTTCACCTGTGAGTGCTTCGAAAACTTGATATTCATCAGTGTCCGCCTATGAGTGTTTCAAAAACTTGATATCCATCAATTTTTGGCGGTGAGTGTGTCAAAAACTTGATATTAATCAGTTTTCGCCAATGAGTGTATCGAAAATTTGATTTTCTTGTTAATCCGTTTTTGCTGATTAGTGTTTCAAAAACTTGATATTGATAAGTTTTCGCCGGTGAGTGTTTCGAAAACTTGATATTCATCAGTTTTCGGCAACGATAGTTTCGAAAACTTAATTTTCTTGTTAATCAGTTTTCACCGGTGAGTGTTTCAAAAACTTGATATTCATTAGTGTTCGCCAATGAATGTTTCGAAGGCTTGATATTAATCAGTTTTCGCCGATGAGCGTTTCGAAAACTCTATATTCATCAGTTTTCGCCAATGAGTGTTTTAAAAATTTGATTTTCTTGTTAGTCTGTTTTCGCCGATGAGTGTTTCGAAAACTTGATATTCATCAGTGTTCGCCGGGGAGTTTTTCGAAAACTTGATATTCATTAGTTTTTGCCTATGAGTGTTTCGAAAGTATGATTTTCCATTTAAATCCGTTTTCGCCGATGAGTGTTTCAAAAACTTGATATTCTTCAGTTTACGCCGGTGAGTGTTTCAAAAACTTCATTTTCTAGTTAAGTAGTTTTCGCCAATGAGTTTTTCGTAAACTAGATATTGATCAGTTTTCGTCGGTGAGTGTTTCGAAAACTTGATATTCATCATTTTTCGCCAATGAGTGTTTCGAAAACTTGAGTTTCTTGTTAATCAGTTTTCACCGGTGAGTGTTTTGAAAATTTGATTTTCATGAGTGTTCGCCAATTTGTGTTTCGAAAACTTGATTTTCTTCAATTTTCGCCGATGAGTGTTTCGAAAACTTGATATTTATCAGTTTTGGACACAAAGTGTTTCGAAAACTTCATAGTCATCAGTTTTCGCCGTTGAGTGTTTCGAAAACTTGATTTTCTTGTTAATCAGTTTTCGCCAATCAGTGTTTTGAAAACTTGAAATTCATCAGTTTTCGCCGATGAGTGTTTTGAAAGCTTGATTTTCTTGTTAATCAGTTTTCGCCGATCAGTGTTTTGAAGACTTGATATTCATCAGGTTTCGCCGGTGAGTGTTCCGAAAACTTGATATTCATCAGTTTTCGCCAATGAGTGTTTCGAAAATTTGATTTTCTTGTTAATCCGTTTTCGCCGATGACTATTTTGAAAACTTGATATTCTTCAGTTTTCGCCGGTGAGTGTTTCGAAAACTTGATATTCATCAGTTTTCTCCGTTGAGTGTTTCGAAAACTTGATAATCATCAGTGTTCGCTGGTGAGTGTTTCGAAAACTTCATTTTCATGTTAATCAATTTTCACCGATCAGTATTTCGAAGACTTGTTATTCATCAGTTTTCGACGGTTAGTGTTTCGAAAACTTGATATTCATCAGTTATGACCGTTTAGTGTTTCGGAAACTTGATATTCATCAGTTTTCGCCAATGAGTGTTTCGAAAACTTGATATTCATCAGTTTTCGCCGATTAGTGTTTCGGAATCTTGATATTCATCAGTTTTTGCCAATGTGTATTTTGAAAACTTGATTTTCTTGTTAATCAGTTTTCGCCGATGAGTGTTTCGAAAATTTGATATTCATCAGTGTTCACCAATGACTATTTCGAAAACTTGATTTTCTTGTTAATCAATTTTCGCCAATAAGTGTTTCGAAAACTTGATATTCATCAGTTTTCGCTAGTGAGTGTTTCGAAAACTTGAAATTCATTAGTTTTGGCCACTAATTGTTTCGAAAACTTGATAGTCATCAGTTTTCGACGGTGAGTGTTTCGAAAACTTAATTTTCTTGTTAATCAGCTTTCGCCAATCAGTGTTTCCAAAGGTATCATTCATCAGTTTTCGCCGGTGAGTGTTTCGAAAACTTGATTTTCTTGTTGATCACTTTTCGCCGGTGAGTGTTTCGAAAACTTGATATTCATCAGTTTTCACCAATAAGTGTTTCAAAAATTTGATATTCTTGTTAATTCGTTTTCGCCGATGTGTGTTTTGAAAACTTGATATTCATCAGTTTTGGCCGGTGAGTGTTTCGAAAACTTGATATTCATCAGTTTTGGCCACTGAGTGTTTTGAAAACTTGATAGTCATCAGTTTTTGCCGGTGAGTGATTCGAAAACTTGATTTTCTTGTTAATCAATTTTCGCCAATGAATTTTACGAAAACTTGATATTCATCAATTTTTGCCGGTGAGTGTTTCAAAAACTTGATATTCATCAGTTTTCGACAGTTAGTGTTTCGAAAACTTGATTTTCATCAGTTTTTGCCGGTGAGTGTTTCGAAAACTTGATATTCATTAGTTTTCGCCAATGAGTGTTTCGAAAACTTGATTTTCATGTTAATCTGTTTTCGCCGATTATTGTTTTGGAAATTTGATATTCATCAATTTTCGCCAAAGAGTGATTCGAAAACTTAATTTGCTTGTTAATCAGATTTCGTCGATGAGTATTTCAAAAAAACATGAAATTCATCAGTTTTCGCCGGTGAGTGTTTCAAAAACTTGATATTCATCAGTTTTCGCCGGTGGGTGTTCCAAAAACTTGATATTCATCAGTTTTTGCCATTGAGCGTTTCGAAAACTTGATTTTTTTGTTAATCGATTTTCGCCGATGAGTGTTTCAAAGACATGATATTCATTAGTTTTCGCCGATGAGTGTTTCAAAAACTGGATATTCATCAGTTTTCCTCAATGAGTAGTTCAAAAAAGTTGATTTTCTTCTTAGTCAGTTTTCGCCGATGAGTGTTTCGAAAACTTGATATTCATCAGTTTTCGCCGATCAATGTTTCGGAAACTTGATATTCATCAGTTTTGCCCAATGAGTGTTTCGAAAACTTGATTTTCTTGTTAATCAGTTTTCGCCGATGAGTATTTCAAAAAACTTGGAATACATTAGTTTTCCCCGGTGAGTGTTTAGGAAACTTGATATTCATCAATTTTCGCCATTGAGCGTTTTGAAAGATTGATTTTCTTGTTAATCAATTTTTGCCGATGAGTGTTTCATAAACATGATATTCATCAGTTTTCGGCAATGAGTGTTTCGAAAACTTGATTTTCTTGTTAATTAGTTTTCGCCGATGAGTCTTTCGAAAACTTGGTACTCATCAGTTTTCGCCGGTGGGTGTTTCAACAACTTGATTTTCATCAGTTCTCGCCAATGAGCGTTTCAAAAACTTGATTTTCTTGTTAATCAGTTTTTGCCGATGAGTGTTTCGAAAACTGATATTCATCAGTTTTCGCCGGTGAGTGATTCGAAAACTTGATATTTTTGTTGATCAATTTTCACCGAAGAGGGTTTCGAAAATTTGATATTCATAAGATTTCGCCAGTGAGTGTTTTAAAAACTTGATATTCATCAGTTTTCACCAATGATTGTTTTGAAAATTTGATTTTCTTGTTAATTAATTTTCGTCAATTAGTGTTTCGAAAACTTGATATTCATCAGTTTTCGCTGATGAGTGTTTCAAAAACATGATTTTCTTGTTAATCAGTTTTTGTCGGTTAGTGTTTCGAAAACTTGATATTCATCAGTTTTCGCCGGTGGGAGTTTCAAAAACTTGATATTCATCAGTTTTCGCCTTTAAGCTTTTCGTAAAATAGATTTTCTTGTTAATCAGTTTTTGCCGGTGAGTGTTTCGAAAACTTGATATTCATCAGTTTTCGTCAATGATTGTTTCGAAAACTTGATTTTCTTGTTTATCAGTTTTCGCCGATGAGTGTTTCGAAAACTTGATATTCATCAGTTTTCACCGGTGGGTGTTTCAATAACTTGATATTCATCAGTTTTCGCCATTTAGTGTTTCGAAAACTTGATTTTCTTGTTAATTAGTTTTCACCGGTGAGTGTTTCCAAAACTTGATTTTCCTGTTAATCAGTTTTCGTCAACCAGTGTTTCGAAAACTTGATATTCATCAGTTTTCGCCTGTGAGTGTTTCGAAAATTTGATTTTGTTGTTAATCAGTTTTCGTCGATGAGTGCTTCGAAAACTTGATATTGATCAGTTTTCGCCGGTGAGTGTTTCGAAAACTTGATATTCATCAGTTTTCGTCAATGAGTGTTTCGAAAATTTGATTTTCTTGTTACTTCGTTTTCGCCGATGAGTGTTTTAAAAACTTGATATTCTTCAGTTTTCGGCGGTGAGTGTTCCGAAAACTTGATATTCATCAGTTTTCGCCACTGAGGGTTTCGAAAACTTGATACTCATCAGTTTTTCTTGTTAATCAATTTTTGCCGATCAGTGTTTCGAAGACTTGATATTCATCAGTTTTCACTGGTGAGTGTTCCGAAAACTTGATATTCATCAGTTTTGGCCAATGAGTGTTTTCGAAAACTTGATTTTCCTGTTAATCAGTTTTCGCCTATTAGTGTTTCCAAAACTTGATATTTGTCAGTTTTCACCGATCGGTATTTTGAAAACTTGATATTCATTAGTTTCCGTCGGTGAGTGTTTCAAAAACTTGATATTCATCAGTTTTCGCCAATGAGTGTTTCAAAAACTTGATTTTCTTGTTAATCAGTTTCCGCCGATGAGTGTTTCGAAAACTTGATATTCATCAGTTTTCGCTGCTAGGAGTTTCAAAAACTTTATATTCATCAGTTTTTGCCATTGAGCTTTTCGTAAACTAGATTTGCTTGTCAATCAGTTTTCACCGATGAGTGTTTCGAAAACTTGATATTCTTGCCGGTGCGTGCTTCCAATACTTGATATTCATCAGTTTTCGTCAATGAGTGTTTCGAAAACTTGATTTCGTGTTCCTCAATTTTTGCCGAATAGTGTATCGGAAGCTTGATATTCATCAGTTTTCGTCAGTGAGTGTTTTGAAAACATTATATTCATCAGTTTTAGCCAATGAGTCTTTCGGAAACATGATTTTCTTGTTAATCAGTTTTCACCGATGAGTGTTTCAAAGATTTAATATTCATCAGTTTTCGTCAGTCGGTGTTTCAAAAACTTGATATTCATCAGTTTTCGTCAGTCGGTGTTTCAAAAACTTGATATTAATCAGTTTTTGCCGGTGAGTGTTTCAAAAACTTGATATTCATCAGTTTTCGCCAATGAGTGTTTCGAAAACTTGATTTTCAAGTTAATCGGTTTTCACCGATGAGTGTTTCGAAAACATGATATTCATCAGTTTTCGCCGATTAGTGTTTCGGAAATTTGATATTCATCAGTTTTCGCCAAAGAATGTTTCGAAAACATGATTTTCTTGTTATTCAGATTTCACCGATGAGTGTTTCAAAAAAACTTGAAATTCATCAGTTTTCGCCGGTGAGTGTTTCGGAAACTTGTTATTCATCATTTTTCGCTGGTGGGTGTTCCAAAAACTTGATATTCATTAGTCTTCGTCATTGAGCGTTTCGAAAACTTGATTTTCTTGTTAATCAATTTTCGCCGATGAGTGTTTCAAAAACATGATATTCATTAGTTTTCGCCGGTGGGTGTTTCAAAAACTTTATATTCATCAGTTTTCGCCAATGAGTGTTTCGAAAACTTGATTTTCTTGTTAATCAGTTTTCACCGATGAATGTTTCGAAAACTTGATATTCATCAATTTTCGCCGGTGAGTGTTTCAAAAACTTGATATACATCTCTTTTTGCCAATGAGCGTTTATAAAACTTTATTTTCTTTTTGTTCATTTTTCACCGATGAGTGTTTTGAAAACTTGATATTCATCAGTTTTCGCCAATGAGTGTTTCGAAAACTTGATTTTCTTGTTAATCATTTTTCGCCGATGAGTGTTTCAAAAACTTGATATTCATCAGTTTTCCCCAGTGAGTGTTTCGAAAACATGATATTCATCAGTTTTCGCCGATGAGTGTTTCGAAAACTTGATATTCCTCAGTTTTTGCCATTGAGTGTTTTCGAAAACTTGATTTTCTTGTTAATCAATTTTCGCTAATGAGTGTTTCCAAAACTTGATATTCATCGGCTTTCGCCGATGAGTGTTTCGAAAATTTGATATTCATTAGTTTTCGCCATTGAGTGTTTCGAAATCTTGATTTTCTTGTTAATCAGTTTTCGCCGATGAGTGTTTCGAAAACTTGATATTCATCAGTTTTCGCCGATTAGTGTTTCTGAAACTTGATATTTATCAGTTTTTGCCAAAGAGTGTTTCGAAAACTTCATTTTCTTGTTAATCAGTTTTCGCCGATGAGTGTTTCAAAAAAACTTGAAAGTCATTAGTTTTCGTCGATGAGTGCCGGAAACATGATATTCATCAGTTTTCGCCGGTGGGTGTTCTAAAAACTTGATATTCATCAGTTTTTGCCAATGAGTGGTTCGAAAACTTGATTTTCTTGTTAATCAATTATCGCTGATGAGTGTTTCAAAAACTTGATATTCATTAGCTTTCGCCGATTAGTGTTTCGGAAACATGATATTCATCAGTTTTCACCAGTGAGTGTTTCAAAAACATGATTTTCTTGTTAATCAGTTTTCGCCGACGAGTGTTTCAAAAAAACTTGAAATTCATCAATTTTCACCGGTGAGTGTTTCGGAAACTTGATATTCATCAGTTTTCGCCAATGATTGTTTCGAAAACATGTTTTTCTTTTTAATCAGTTTTCGCAGGTGAGTTTTTCGAAAACTTGATATTCATCAGTTTTCGCCAATGAATGTTTCGAAAACATTATTTTCTTGTTAATCAATTTTCGCTGGTGAGTGTTTCCAAAACATGATATTCATCAGTTTTCGCCAATGAGTGTTTCGAAAATTTGATTTTCTTGTTAATTAGTTTTCGCTGATGAGTGTGTCAAAAACTTGATATTCGTCAGTTTTTACCAGTGAGTGTTTCAAAAACTTGATATTCTTGTTAATCAGTTCCCGCCGATCAGTGTTTCGAAAACTTGATATTCATCAATTTCCGCCGGTGAGTGTTTCGAAAACTTCATATTCATCAGTTTTCGCCAATGATTGTTTTCGAAAACTTGATTTTCTTGTTAATTAGTTTTCGCCAATGAGTGTTTCGAAAACTTCATATTCATCAGTTTTCGTCGGTTAGTGTTTTAGAAACTTGATATTCTTCAGTTTTTGCCAATGAGTGTTTCGAAAACATGATTTTCTTGTTAATCAGTTTTCGTCGATGAGTGTTTCGAAAACTTGATATTCATCAGTTTTCGCCAATGAGTGTTTTAAAAACTTGATTTTCTTGTCAATCCGTTTTTGCCGGTGAGTGTTTCGAAAACTTGATATTCATCAGTTTTTGCCGATGAGTGTTTAGAAAACTTGATAAAGCTCAAATTTCGCTAATGAGTGTTTCAAAAACTTGATTTTTTTATTCTTCAGTTTTCACCAATGAGTGTTTCAAAAACATGATATTCATCAATTTTCGTCGGTGAGTGTTTAGAAAACTTGATATTCGTCAGTTTTTGCCAATGTGTGTTTCAAAAACTTGATTTTAATATTAATCATTTTTCGCCAATGAGTGTTTCAAAAACATGATATTCATCAGTTTTCGCCAGTGAGTGTTTCAAAAACTAGATATTCATCAGTTTTCACCACTGAGTGTTTGGAAAACTTGATTTTCTTGTTAATCATTTTTCGCCGGTGAGTGTTTCGAAAACTTGATATTCATCAGTTTTCGGCAATGATAGTTTCGAAAACATAATTTTCTTGTTAATTAGTTTTCACCGGTGATTGTTTCGATGGTGAGTG
Source organism: Senna tora (assembly GCA_014851425.1). Taxonomy (NCBI): domain Eukaryota; kingdom Viridiplantae; phylum Streptophyta; class Magnoliopsida; order Fabales; family Fabaceae; genus Senna; species Senna tora. The sequence continues at coordinate 57,435 of JAAIUW010000117.1, read as the reverse complement.
TTTCGAAAACTTGATATTCTTCAGTTTTCGCCAAAGAGGGTTTAGAAAATTTGATTTCCTTGTTAATCAGTTATCGCCGATGAGTGTTTCGAAAACCTGATATTCATCAGTTTTTGCTAATCAGTGTTTCAAAAATTTGATTTTTTTGTTTATCAGTTTTCGCCGATGAGTTTTTCGAAAACTTGATATTCATCACTTTTCGACAATGAGTGTTTTGAAAACTTGATTTTCTTGTTAATCAGTTTTCGCCGATGAGTGTTTCGAAAACTTGATATTCATTAGTTCTTGCCGGTGAGTCTTTCGAAAACTTGATTTTCTTGTTAATCAGTTTTCGCCGTTGAGTGTTTCAAAAACTTGATATTCATTAGTTTTCGCCAATGAGTGTCTCGAAAACTTGATTTTCTTGTTAATCAGTTTTTACCGATGAGTCTAGCGAAAAATTGATATTCCTCAGTTTTCGCCGGTGAGTGTTTCGAAAACATGATATTCCTCAGTTTGCGCCAATGAGAGTGTCAAAAACTAGATTTTCTTGTTAATCAGTATTCTTCGATGAGTGTTTCAAAAACTTGATATTCATCAGTTTTCGCCAATCAGTGTTTTGAAAATTTGATTTTCTTGTTAATCAGTTTTCGCGGATGAGTTTTTCAAAAACTTGATATTCATCAGTTTTCGCCAATGAGTGTTTCGAAAACTTGATTTTCTTGTTAATCAGTTTTCGCCGATGAGTGTTTCGAAAACTTGATATTCATCAGTTTTCGCCACTGAGTGTTTCGAAAACTTGATTTTCTAGTTAATCAGTTTTTGCCCATGAGTGTTTCGAAAACTTGATATTCATCCATTTTCTCCGGTAACTGTTTCGAAACTTGATTTTCTTGTTAATTAATTTTCGCTGATGGGTGTTTCGAAAACTTGATATTCATCAGTTTTCGCCGGTGAGTGTTTCAAAAACTTGATATTCATCAGTTTTCACCATTGAGTGTTTCGAAAACTTGATTTTTTTGTTAATCAGTTTTCACCGATGAGTGTTTCGAAAACTTGATATTCATCAGTTTTCACCGGTGAGTGTTTCGAAAACTTGATATTCATCAGTTTTCGCCAATGACAGTTTCGAAAACATGATATTGATCAGTTTTTGCCGATGAGTGTTTCGAAAACTTGATATTCATCAGTTTTCGCCGATGAGTGTTTTGAAAACTTGATATTCATCATTTTTCGCCAATGTGTGTTTAGAAAACTTGATTTTCTTGTTAATCAGTTTTCGCCGATGAGTGTTTCGAAAAGTTGATATTCATCAGTTTTCGCCGATGAGTGAATCGAAAACTTGATATTCATTAGTTTTTACAAACGAATTTTTCGAAAATATGATTTTCTTGTTAATCAGGTTTTCGCCGATGAGTGTTTTGAAAGCTTGATATTCATCAGTTTTCGCCGATTAGTGTTTCGGAAACTTGATATTCTTCAGTTTTCGCCAATGAGAGTTTCCAAAACTTGATATTGATTAATTTTTGCCGATGAGTGTTTCCAAAACTTAATATTCATCAGTTTTCGCCGGTGAGTGTTTCGAAAACTTAATATTCATCAGTTTTCGCCAATGAGTGTTTCAAAAACTTGATTTTCTTGTTAATCAGTTTTCACCGATGAGTGTTTCAAAAACTTGATATTCATCAGTTTACGCCATTGAGTGTTTCGAAAACTTGATTTTCTTGTTAATCAGTTTTCGCAGATGAGAGTTTCGAAAACATGATATTCGTCAGTTTTCGCCAATGAGTGTGTCGAAAACTCGATTTCCTTGAGAATCAGCTTTGTCCGAGGAGTGTTTCAACAACTTAATATTCATCAGTTTTCGTCTGTGAGTGTTTCGAAAACTTTATTTTCTTCAGTGTTCGCCAATGGGTGTTTCGAAAACTTGATTTTCATGTTAATCTGCGTTCGTAGATGAGTGTTTCGCAAATTTGATATTTATCAGTTTTCCCCCATGAGAGTTTGGAAAACTTGATTTTCTTGTTAATCAGTTTTCGCCAATAAGTGTTTCGAAAACTTGATATTCATCAGTTTTCGCCAATGAGTGTTTCGAAAACTTTATTTTCTTGTTAATCAGTTTTCACCGATGAGTGTTTCCAAAGCTTGATATTCATCAGTTTTCACCGATAACTGTTTAGAAAACTGGATTTTCTTGTTATTCAGTTTTCGCCAATGAGTGTTTCCAAAACTTGATTTTGATCAGTTTTTGCCAATGAGCGTTTTGAAAACTTGATGTTCATCAGTTTTCGCCGGTGAGTGTTTCAAAAACTTGATATTCATCAGGTTTTGGCAATGAGTGTTTCAAAAACCTGATTTTCTTGTTAATCCATTTTTGCCAATGAGTGTTTCGAAGATTTGATATTGATCATTTTTCGCCGGTTAGTGTTTCGAAAACATAATATTAATCAGTTTTCGCTGGTGAGTGTTTCGAAAACTTGATATTCATCAGTTTTCGCCAATGAGTGTTTCGAAAACTTGATATTCTTGTAAATCTGTTTTCGCCGATGAGTGTTTCGAAAACTTGATATTCATCAGTTTTCGCCAATTAGTGTTTCGAAAACATGACTTTCTTGTTAATCTGTTTTCGCCGATATGTTTTTCGAAAACTTGATATTCATCAGTTTTCTCCGGTAACTGTTTCAAAAACTTGATTTTCTTGTTAATTAGGTTTCGCCGATGGGTGTTTTGAAAACTTGATATTCATCAGTTTTTGCCGGTGAGTGTTTAGAAAACTTGATATTCATCAGTTTTCGCCAATGAGTGTTTCGAAAACTTGATTTTCTTTTTAATCAATTTTCGCCAATGAATGTTTCGAAAACTTGATTTTCTTGTTAATCAGTTCTCGTCGATGATTGTTTCGAAAACTTGACATTCATCAGTGTTCGCCGGTAACTGTTTCGAAAACTTGATTTTCTTTTTAATCAGTTTTCGCCAATGAGTGTTTCCAAAACATGATTTTGATCAGTTTTTGCCGATGAGTGTTTCGAAAACAAGATTTTCTTCAGTTTCCGCCGGTGATTGTTTCGAAAACTTGATATTCATCAGTTTTCGCTGGTGAGTGTTTTGAAAACTTGATATTCATCAGTTTTCGCCAATGAGTGTTTCAAAAACTTGATTTTCTTGTTAATAAGTTTTCGCCAATAAGTATTTCCAAAACCTGATATTCATCAGTTTTCGCCGGTGAGTGTTTAAACTTGATATTCATCAGTTTTTGCCGGTGAGTGTTTCGAAAACTTGATATTCAAAAATTTTCGCCAATGAGTGTTTCGAAAACTTGATTTTTTTGTTAATCAATTTTCGCCGATGAGTGTTTCGAAAACTTGATATTCATCAGTTTTCGCCGGTGGGTGTTTCAAAAACTTGATATTTATCAGTTTTCGCTATTGAGTGTTTCGAAAACTTGATTTTCTTGTTAATCAGTTTTCGAGGACGAGTGTTTTGAAAACATGATTTGCTTGTTAATCAGTTTTCGCCGATAAGTGTTTCGAAAACTTGATATTCATCAGTGTTCTCCGGTAACTGTTTCGAAAACTTGATTTTCTTATTAATTATGTTTCGCCGATGAGTGTTTCGAAAACTTGATATTGATAAGTTTTTGTCGATGAGTGTTTCGAAAACTTGATATTCATCAGTTTTTGCGGATGAGTGTTTCGAAAATTTGATTTTCTTGTTAATTACTTTTCGCCAATGAGTGTTTCCAGAACTTGATATTGATCAGTTTTCGTCGATGAGTGTTTCGAAAACTTGATATTCATCAGTTTTCGCCGGTGAGTGTTTCGGAAACTTGATATTAATCCGTTTTCGCCGATTAGTGTTTCGGAAACTTGATATTCATAAGTTTTCGCTGGTGAGTGTTTCGGAAACTTGATATTCATCCATTTTTACCAATGAGTGTTTTAAAAACTTGATTTTCTTGTTAATCAGTTTCCGTCGATAAGTGTTTCAAAAACTTGATATTCATCAGTTTTCGCCGGTGAGTTTTTCGAAAACTTGATATTCATTAGTTTTTGCCAATGAGTGTTTCGAAAACTTGATTTTCTTGTTAATCAGTTTTCGCCGATGAGTGTTTCGAAAACTTGATATTCATCAATTTTCGCCAGTGAGTATTTCAAAAACAAGATATTCATCAGTTTTCGCCAATGAGTGTTTCGAAAACTTGATTTTCTTGTTAATCTGTTTTTGCCGATGAGTGTTTCGGAAACTTGATATTCATCAGTTTTTGTTGGTGAGTGTTTCGAAAACTTGATAATCATCAGTTTTCGTCGGTGAGTGTTTCCAAAACATGATATTGATCAGTTTTCGCCGATGAGTGTTTCCAAAATTAGTTTTCGGCGGTGAATGCTTTGAAAACTTGTTATTCATCAGTTTTTGCCAATGTGTGTTTCGAAAATTTGATTGTCTTGTTAATCAGTTTTCGCCGATGAGTGTTTCCAAAACATGATATTCATCAGTTTTCGCCAATGAGTGTTTCGAAAACTTGATTTTCTTGTTAATCCGTTTTTGCCGATGAGTGTTTCAAAAACATGATATTTATCAGTTTTCGCAAATGAGTGTTTCGAAAATTTGATTTTCTAGTTAATCAGTTTTCGCCGATGAGTTTTTCGAAAACTTCATATGCATCTGTTTTCGCCAATGAGTGTTTCGAAAAGTTGATTTTCTTGTTAATCAGTTTTCGACGGTGAGTGTTTCAAAAATTTGATATTCATCAGTTTTTGCCAGTGAGTGTTTCGAAAACTTGACATTCATCAGTTTTCGCCAATGAGTGTTTCGAAAACTTGATTTTCTTGGTAATCAGTTTTCGCCGATGAGTGTTTCGAAGACTTGATATTGATAAGTTTTCGCGGGAGAGTGTTTTGAAAACTTGATATTCACCAGTTTTCGCCTGTGAGTGTTTCGAAAACTTGATATTCATCAGTTTTCACCAATGAGTGTTTCGAAAACTTGATTTTCTTGTTAATTAGTTTTTGCCGATGAGTGTTTCGAAAACTTGATATTCATCAGTTTTCGCCAGTAAGTGTTTTGAAAACTTGATAATCATTAATTTTTACCGATGAATGTTTCGGAAAGTTTATATTCTTGTTAATTAATTTTCGCCGATGAGTGTTTCGAAAACTTGATATTCATCAGTTTTCGCCAATGTGTGTTTCGAAATGTTGATTTTCTTGTTAATCAGTTTTCGCCGATGAGTGTTTTGAAAACTTGATATTCATTAGTTTTCGCCAATGAGTGTTTCGAAAACATGATTGTCTTGTTAATCAGTTTTCACCAGTGAGTGTTTCGAAAACTTGATATTCATCAGTTTTCGCTGTAACACTCCAATTCCCGACGTCCATTTTAGTATATAAATGATATGAATTAGTGTGTTACTAGCCTTTCTTACCCGAGTTCATTTAAATTTTAACCAATTTGGTTGATTAAGTGGGATCAGTTTGGGTACTAGTCTCGGGTTCTCATACATTGCAGCGGAAACTAGAACTAATAAAGCACTACTATAACCTGATACAAGCACATGCGAACGAAGTCTTTTGTTAAACTATTGCATGCCTTGGCATTTTATTATACAACACATAAGGTTAGTTAATACAAGGAGAACTGGAGGCAACAACCCTGCCACTCAGATCTCGTCAAAACACTAACAAGTCAGTATAACTCAGTTAATCATACATAGTTCCTTCATCCCTATCTGCATATACTACCTAGTTAACCAGCATGGCCCTTCCAAAAAGGTATACGACAATAGGTTAAAGGAATGGGGATACCAACCACAACAAGAAAACATATTACTATATGCTTATAGTACTTACTAAGATGATAACCTTATCACTATATGTACCATTACATTCTTAACTACTATTACTCAGTCTGGAACTAAATTCTGTCTTCTTTCTAACTCCACCTCCAATGAGCTTAGGTACGTAGGCATCAGATACACACCAACGTAATCGTGAGATTTATAATCTCAGTAATCATAGCAACCTGTATGAAAACTGCTAATATGTACCACTGTATCATCATACAGAAAAATCACTGCATTTCCTCTTACATTTCATAACATTTAAAACATGGATGCATTATCATTCATTTCTTTGAGGCATAATAAAACATAGCATGTATTCCTGTGAATGCAACATTTGATACATCATTTCAAAACACTTATTCAATCCATTCATTGGTATGGTATGGAATAACATCATCCACATCTTTGCAAATCATCATAAACTAGAGTAATATGAATATACGTAAAACATTTCATCATCGTTCATAAATCCAAGGGTATTGAAATAACACATAATAAACATGTGGGCATCTAGCCCTAATTTCCATAAAACATATGAGCATCGGGAGTGCCGGAACGCGAACACTCGCACACATCCATACATTCATCATCATTGTAGGACCCTTTGTGTCTTTCCCGAAGGATCAACAATTCGTCCCTCATAACATCATCATTAGAGGACCATTTTCTGCTTTCCCGAAGGATCAACAATTTGCTTCTCATAACATTCACTTATAACTATGATTCATCATGTTGTCTCGGAGGATCAACTGTTCAATTCCTTGAACACATACATTCATAGGATTCATTGCGTCTTCCCTTAAGAATCAACCTATTGCACGCATTGTGTCTTTCCCTATGGATCAACAATTTATATGCATGGTATCTTAAGAGTCAACAATTCATCTCCGTGATATGCTATTCACATATACATATATTGAAAAGAAATGGGTCCCAATCATGGTTCGCCTAATTTTAAGCATGTCGCTCTTAAATGGCCACATAGGGCATACTAGCTTAAAATTCGGTAACCAACATGGTATTTTTATAAAATTACATTCTTAATCGATTGGATGTTTTACCATCCCAAATAATGACACGACCGTGGAAATCCCAACAGCCGTCCCATACCGGCAATTGGTCAATCTATTATGGACTCATTCTTTACCGATACATGTACATTGAATACTAGCTCTCTTTTCTTTCTTTCTATGTTATTTCCCCTTGATTCATATTTCAAATCACTTTAAAATCTTTGAGCATCATGTTTGAAAATGAAATTAAGTGCTTAAAACATCGTTTAAAGTGATTAAGTTCACTATGCAAAACAGGGGTCTATCAGCTGGCTGATTGGGGGCCATCAGCCGGCTGATTGGCCCTTAATTTTCACAAATAAAATTTTCCAAAGACCAATCAGCCGGCTGTTAGGACCTATCAGCCGGTTGATAGCTCTCTGGAGAGCTAATTCAGCCACTTTAAAAACACAACAGTCGGCTGTTCTTAAGCCATCAGCCGACTATTCTAAATCTGGAATTTTCTGGGCAAAATATGAACGTTTCTAGGCAAAAACATGAACCTTTATGAGAAATTTAAACCTATCAGCCGGCCGTTCTAAGCTATCAGCTGGCTGTTCATAATCTGGAAAATTTTCTGGGCAACCTTTGAACGCATCAGCCGGTTGTTCTAGCTATCAGCCGAGTGATACGGGGCGGAAATGCTTAAAAAACCTTCATTTTGTCCAAATTAAAGCCCCAAAACTTGAAAACCAAAAGTGGAACTTAATCCCTATTGTTTTCACAACAAAACCCATGAAAATTTTCATCTCAAAACATGCCTTTTCATGCTTTAAATTTCAATATGAAAGTACACTAAACTCATACCCATACCCATGACCAATTTTCAATTTTCTAGCATTCCAGCATGCATGCAACATCATCTAAGCATCCATTCATGTTCTAAAAACTCAGAAATTCAAGTTTTAATCCTCTCTTTCAGCTTAAAACATCATATTTGAAAATTTATCAATTTGAGCTAAAACCATAAATTTTGGAGATGAGAGGAAGGAAGCTTTGATTACCATATTTCGATGCTTAGATTACGTTTCTCTCGATGTGTAGATGCCTTTCTACGGATTTTCCTAGCTCGAATCATGTCCTCCTAGCTCAAATCTTCATCACTCTCCCTTGAGCTTTCTTCTCCTTCTCTCTCTAACTCTCTCTCTCTAAAATTGTAGAATGAGCTCTTTTGAGCATTCTTGTGCGTATAAGGCTGAGTTTAGGGTCTTAGAGAGAAAATCAAATTTCTCACCCTAAACTATAACCTTCCACTCACATAAGTCCCTCACTCCTCTAATGTTTTCCTTCCTTTCATTCTAGTCCTTATTACATTAGTTACTCTAAACTAGTGCAACTACATGCTTTCTAAATGCATCAAACAATCTCAAACACAAGAAATTAGTTAGTGTTAATTCAGAAATGATCATTCCATTAACCGAAAAAGGCGGATGTTACATTCGCCAATGAGTGTTTCGAAAACTTGATTTTCTTGTTAATCAGTTTTTGCCGATGAGTGTTTCGAAAACTTGATATTCATTAGTTTTCGCCGATGAGTGTTTCGAAAATTTAATTTTCTTGTTAATCAATTTTCGCCGATGAGTGTTTCGAAGACTTGATATTCATCAGTTTTCCCCAGTGAGTGATTCAAAAACTTCATATTCATCAATTTTCGCCAATGAGTGTTTCGAAAACTTGATTTTCTTGTTTATCAGTTTTCACCAGTGATTGTGTCGAAAATTTGATATTCATCAGTGTTCGCTAATGAGTGTTTCAGATAGTTGATTTTCTTGTTTATCAGTTTTCGCCTATTAGTGTTTCGAAAACTTGATATTCATCAGTTTTCGCCGGTGACTGTTTCGAAAACTTGATATTCATCAGTTTTCGCCAATGAGTATTTCGAAAACTTGATATTCTTGTTAATCAGTTTTCGCCGTTGAGTTTTTGAAAAACTTGATATTCATCAATTTTCGCGAACGAGTGTTTCGAAAACTTGATGTTCTCGTTAATCAGTTTTCGCCGATTAGTGTTTCGAAAACATGATATGCATCAGTTTTTGGCGGTGGGTGTTTCAAAAACTTGATATTCACCAGTTTTCGTCTTTGAGTGTTTCGAAAACTTGATTTTTTTGTTAATCAGTTTTTGCCGATGAGTGTTTCGAAAACTTGATTTTCTTGTTAATTAGTTTTCGCCGATGAGTGTTTCAAAAACTTGATATTCATCAGTATTCTCTGTTTAGTGTTTCGAAAACTTGATATTCATCAGTTTTCAAGAAATTGTTTCGAAAACTAAATTTTCTTGTTAATCAGTTTTCGCCGATGAGTGTTTTGAAAACTTGATATTCATCAATTTTCGTCGGTGAGTGTTTCGAACACTTGATATTCATCAGTCTTCGCCAATGAGTGTCTCAAAAACTTGATTTTATTGTTAATCAGTTTTTGCCAGTGAGTGTTTCAAAAACTTGATAGTCATCAGTTTCCGCCTATGAGTATTTCGAAAACTTGATTTTCTAGTTAATCAGATTTCGCTAATGAGTGATTCCAAAACTTGATATTGATCAGCTTTCGCCGATGAGTGTTTCAAAAACTTGATATTCAGTTTTTGCTGGTGAGTGTTTCGAAAACTTGATTTTCCTGTTAATCAGTTTTCGCTGTTGAATGTTTCAAAAACTTGATATTCATTAATTTTCGCCAATGAGTGTTTTGAAAACTTCATTTTCTTGTTCATCAGTTTTCGCTGATTATTGTTTCGAAAACTTGATATCCATCAGTTTTCGCCGGTGGGTGTTTCAGAAACTTGATATTCATCAGTTTTTGCCATTGTGTGTTTCGAAAACTTGATCTTCTTGTTAATCAATTTTCGCCGATGAGTGTTTCGAAAACTTGATACTCATCAGTTTTCGCCGATTAGTGTTTCGGAAACTCGATATTCATTAGTTTTCGCCAAAGAGTGTTTCGAAAACTAGATTTTCTTGTTAATTAGTTTTCGCCGCCCAGTGTTTCAAAAACTTGATATTTATTAGTTTTCGCCGGTGAGTATTTGAAAAACTTGATATTCATCAGTTTTTGCCAATGAGTGTTTCGAAAACTTGATTTCTTGTTAATCAGTTTTCGCCAATGAGTGTTTGCAAAACATGATATTGATCAGTTTTTGCTTATGAGTGTTTCCAAAACTTGATATTCATCAGTTTTCGCCGGTAAGTGATTCGAAAACTTGATATTCATCAGTTTTCGCCAATGAGCGTTTTGAAAATTTGATTTTCTTAATCAGTTTTCTCCGGTGAGTGTTTCGAAAACTTGATATTCATCAGTTTTCGCTGGTGAGTGTTTCGAAAACATGATTCTTGTTATTCAGTTTTTGCCGATGAGTGTTTCAAAAACTTGATATTAATCATTTTTCGCCAATGAGTGTTTCGAAAACTTGATTTTCTTGTTATTCCGTTTTCGCCAATGAGTGTTTCCAAAACTTGATATTGATCGATTTTCGCCGATGAGTGTTTCGAAAACTTGATATTCATTACCTTTTGCCGGTGAGTGTTTCGAAAAGTTGATTTTCTTATTAATTAGTTTTCGCCAATGAGTGATTAAAAAACGTGATATTTATCAATTTTCGCCAAAGAGTGTTTCGAAAACTTAATTTTCTTGTCAATCAGTTTTCGTCAATTAGTGTTTCGAAAACTTGATATTCATCAGTTTTCGACGGTGGGGTGTTTCAAAAACTTGATATTCATTAGTTTTCGCCATTGAGTGTTTCCAAAACTTGATTTTCTTGTTAATCAGTTTTCGTCGATGAGTGTTTCGATAACTTGATTTTCTTGTTAATCAGTTTTCGCCGATGAGTGTTTCGAAAACTTGGTATTCATTAGTTTCCTCCCATTAGTGTTTCGGAAACTCGATATTTATCAATTTTCGCCAATGAGTGTTTCGAAAACTTCATTTTCTTGTTAATCAGTTTTCGCCGATAAGTTTTTCGAAAACTTGATATTCATTAGTTTTCGCCGATTATTGTTTCGGAAACTTGATATTCATTAGTTTTCGCCGATTATTGTTTCGAAAACTTGATATTCATTAACTTTTGGCAATGTGTGTTTCAAAAACTTGATTTTCTTGTTAATCAGTTTTCGTCGTCCAGTGTTTCGAAAACTAGATATTCATCAGTTTTCGCCGGTGTATATTTCAAAAACTTGATATTCATCAGTTTTTGCCAATGAGTGTTTCAAAAACATGATTTTCTTGTTAATCTGTTGTCGCTAATGAGTGTTTCGAAAACTTGATATTCATCAGTTTTCGCCGATGAGTGTTTCGAAAACTTGGTTTTCATCAGTTTTCGCCAGTGAGTGTTTCGGAAACTTGATCTTCATCGGTTTCCGCCAATGAGTGTTTCGAAAACTTGATTTTCTTGTTAATTAGTTTTCGCCTATGAGTGTTTCAAAAATTTGACATTCATCGATTTCCGTCAATGAGTGTTTTAAAAACTAGATTTTCTTGTTAATCAGTTTTCGCGGATGAGTGTTTTGGAAACTTATATTCATCAGTTTTCGCCGGGGAGTGTTTCAAAAACTTGATATTCATCAGTTTTCGCCAATGAGTGTTTCAAAAACTTGATTTTCTACAATTTTCGCCAATGAGTGTTTCGAAAACTTGATTTTCTTGTTTATCAGTTTTCACCGGCGAGTGTTTCGAAAATTTGATATTCTTCAGTGTTCGCTAATGAGAATTTTGGAAACTTGATTTTCTTGTTAATTAGTTTTCGCCGATTAGTGTTTCGAAAACTTGATATTCATCAGTTTTCCCCGGTGAGGGTTTTGAAAACTTGATATTGATCAGTTTTTGCTGATGAGTGTTTCGAAAACTTGATTTTCTTGTTAATCAGTTTTTGCCAATGAGTATTTCCAAAACTTGATATTGATCAGTTTTCGCCGATGAGTGTTTCGAAAACTTGATATTCATTAGTTTTTGCCGGTGAGAGTTTCGAAAAGTAGATTTTCTTGTTAATTAGTTTTCGCCAATGAGTGAATCAAAAACTTCATATTTATCAATTTTCGCCAACGAGTGTTTCAAAAACTTGATTTTCTTGTCAATCAATTTTCGCCGATTAGTGTTCGAAAACTTGATTTTCTTTTTAATCAGTTTTCACCGGTGAGTGTTTCGAAAAATTGATATTCATCAGTGTTCGCCAATGAGTGTTTCGAAAACTTAATTTTCTTGTTAATCAGTTTTCGCCAATGAATGTTTTGAAAACTTGATATTCATCAGTTTTATCCGATTAGTGTTTGGAAAACTTGATATTCATCAGCTTTTGCCGATAACTGTTTCGAAAACTTGATTTTCTTGTTAATCAGTTTTTGCCAATGAGTGTTTCGAAAACTTGATATTCATCAGTTTTCGCCGGTGAGTGTTTCGAAAACTTGATATTCATTAGTTTTTGCCGGTGAGAGTTTCGAAAAGTAGATTTTCTTATTAATTAGTTTTCGCCAATGAGTGAATCAAAAACTTGATATTTATCAATTTTCGCCAACGAGTTTTTCGAAAACTTGATTTTCTTGTCAATCAATTTTCGCCGATTAGTGTTCGAAAACTTGATTTTCTTTTTAATCAGTTTTCGCCAGTGAGTGTTTCGAAAAATTGATATTCATCAGCGTTCGCCAATGAGTGTTTCGAAAACTTAATTTTCTTGTTAATCAGTTTTCGCCATTGAGTGTTTCAAAAAGTTGATATTCATCAATTTTCTCCGTTTAGTGTTTCGGAAACTTGATATTCATCAGTTTTTGCCAATGAGTGTTTCGAAAACTTGATATTCTTGTTAATCAGTTTTCGCCGATGAGTGTTTTGAAAACTTGATATTCATCAGTTTTCGCCGGTGAGTGTTTCGAAAACATGATATTCATCAGTTTTTGCCAATGAGTGTTTTGAAAACTTGATTTTCTTGTTAATCAGTTTTCGCCGATGAGTGTTTCGAAAACTTGATATTCATCAGTTTTCGCCGATGAGTGTTTCAAAAACTTGATATTCATCAGTTTTCACCGATGAGTGTTTCGAACACTTGATATGCATCAGTTTTCGCCGGTGAGTGTTTCGAAAACTTGATATTCATCAGTTTTCGCCAATGAGTGTTTCGAAAACATGGTTTTCTTGTTAATCAGTTTTCGCAGATGAGTATTTCAAAAATATGATATTGATCCGTTTTCGCCGATGAGTCTTTCCAAAACTTGATATTCATCAGTTTTCGCCTGTGAGTGTTTCAAAAACTTTATATTCATCAGTTTTCGCGGATGAGTGTTTCAAAAACTTCATTTTCTTGTTAATCAGTTTTCGCCGATGAGTCTTTCGAAAACTTGATATTCATCAATTTTCACTGGTGACTGTTTCGAAAACTTGATTTTCTTGTTAATCAGTTATCGCCGATGAGTGTTTCAAAAACATGATAATCATCAGTTTTCGTCGATGAGTGTTTCGAAAACATGATATTCATCTGTTTTTGCCGGTGAGTGTTTCGAAAACTTGATATTCATTAGTGTTCGCCAATGAGTGTTTCGAAAACTTGATTTTCTTGTTAATCAGTTTTCGCCTATGAGTCTTTCGAAAACTTGATATTCATAAATTTTTGCCAGTGAGTGTTTCAAAAACTTGATATTCATCAGTTCTTGCCAATGAGTGTTTCGAAAACTTGATTTTCTTGTTAATCAGTTTTCGCCGATGAGTGTTTCAAAAACTTGATATTCATCAGTTTTCACTGGTGACTGTTTCAAAAACTTGATTTTCTTGTTAATCAAGTTTCGTCGATGATTGTTTCGAAAACTTCATATTCATCAGTTTTCGCCGGTGGCTATTTCAAAAACTTGATATTCATCTGTTTTCGCCAATGTGTGTTTCGAAAACTTGATTTTCCTGTAAATCCGTTTTCGCCGATGAGTGTTTCGGAAACTTGATATTAATCAGTTTTCGGCGGTGAGTGTTTCAAAAATTTGATATTCATCAGTTTTCGCCAATGAGCATTTCAAAATCTTGATTTTCTTGTTAATCAGTTTTCGCCGATGAGTCTTTCGAAAACTTGATATTCTTCAGTTCTCACTGGTGACTGTTTCGAAAACTTGATTTTCTTGTTAATCAGGTTTCGCCGATGAGTGTTTCGAAAACCTAATTTTCTTGTTAATCGGTTTTCACCAATGAGTGTTTCGAAAACTTAATATTCATCAGTTTTTGCCGCTGGCTGTTTCGAAAACTTGATATTCATCTATTTTTGCCAATGTGTATTTCGAAAACTTGATTTTCCTGTAAATCCGTTTTCGCCGATGAGTGTTTCGAAAACTCGATATTTATCAGTTTTCGCTGGTGAGTGTTTCGAAAACTTGATATTCCTCAGTTTTCGCCAATGAGCATTTCGAAATCTTGATTTTCTTGTTGATCAGTTTTCGCCGAGGAGTGTTTCGAAAACATGACATTCATCAGTTTTCACCGGTGACTGTTTCAAAAACTTGATTTTCTTGTTAATCAAGTTTCGTCGTAGACTGTTTCGAAAACTTCATATTCATCAGTTTTCGCCGGTGGCTATTTCAAAAACTTGATATTCATGTGTTTTCGCCAATGTGTGTTTCGCAAACTTGATTTTCCTGTAAATCCGTTTTCGCCAATGAGTGTTTCGGAAACTTGATATTAATCAGTTTTCGGCGGTGAGTGTTTCAAAAACTTGATATTCATCAGTTTTCACCAATGAGCATTTCGAAATCTTGATTTTCTTGTTAATCAATTTTCGCCGATGAGTCTTTCGAAAACTTGATGTTCATCAGTTTTCACCGGTGACTGTTTCGAAAACTTGATTTTCTTGTTAATCAGATTTCGTCGATCAGTGTTTCAAAAACTTGATATTCATCAGTTTTCGCCGGTGAGTGTTTCGAAAACTTGATATTCATCAATTTTCGTCAATGAGTGTTTCGAAAACCAAATTTTCTTGTTAATCAGTTTTCACCAATGAGTGTTTCGAAAACTTGATATTGATCAGTTTTCGCCGATGAGTGTTTCGAAAACTTGATATTCATCAGTTTTTGCCAATGAGTGTTTCGAAAACTTGATTTTCTTGTTAATCAATTTTGGCCGATGAGTGTTTTGGAAACTTGATTTTCATTAGTTTTCGCCGGTGAGTGTTTCGAAAACTTGATATTCTTCAGTTTTTGCCAATGAGTGTTTCGAAAACTTGATTTTCTTGTTAATCAGTTTTCGCCGATGAGTGTTTCAAAAACTAGATATTGATCAGTTTTCGCCAAGGATTGTTTCAAAAACTTAACATTCATCAGTTTTTGCCAATTAGTGTTCAGAAAACTTGATTTTCTTGTGAATCAATTTTCGCCAATGAGTGTTTCAAAAACTTGATATTGATCAGTTTTCACCGATGAGTGTTTCGAAAACTTGATATTCATTAGTTTTTGGCGGTGGTTCTTTCAAAAACTTGATATTCATCAGTTTTTTGCCATTGAGTGTTTCAAAAACTTGATTTTCTTGTTAATCACTTTTCGCCGACGAGTGTTTCGAAGTCTTGATATTCATCAGTTTACGTCGATGGGTGTTTCAAAAACTTGATATTCATCAGTTTTCGCCAATGAGTGTTTCGAAAACTTGATTTTCTTGTTATTCAGTTTTCGCCGATGAGTGTTTTGAAAACTTGATATTCATTAGTTTTCGTCAATGAGTGTTTCGGAAACATGATATTCATCATTTTTCGCAATTGAGTATTTCGAAAATTTGATTTTGTTGTTAATTAGTCTTCGTCGATGAGTGTTTCGAAAACTTGATATTCATCAATTTTCGCCGGAGATTGTTTCGAAAACTTGATATTCATTAGTTTCCGTCAGTTAGTGTTTCGAAATCATGATATTCATCAGTTTTCACCAATGTGTCTTTCGAAAACTTGATTTTCTTGTTTATCAGTTTTCGCCGATGAGTGTTTCGAAAACTTGATATTCATCAATTTTCACCGAAGACTGTTTCGAAAACTTGATTTTCTTGTTAATCAGGTTTCACCGATGAGTGTTCCGAAAACTTGATATTCATCAGTTTTCGCCAAAGAGTGTATCGACAACCTGATTTTCTTGTGAATCGGTTTTCGCCAATGAGTGTTTCCAAAACTTGATATTGATCAGTTTTCACCGATGAGTGTTTCGAAAACTTGATATTCATCAGTTTTTGCCGGTGAGTGTTTCGAAAACTTGATATTCATCAGTTTTCGCCAATGAGTGTTTCGAAAACTTGATTTTCTTGTTAATCAGTTTTCACCGATGAGTGTTTTAAAAACTTGATATTCATCAGTTTTCGCCGATTAGTGTTTCGAAAACTTGATATTCATTAGTTTTCACCAATGAGTGTTTCGAAAACTTGATTTTCTTGTTAATCAGTTTTGGCCAATGAGTGTTTCAAAAACATGATATTGATCAGTTTTCGCCGATGAGTGTTTCGAAAACTTGATATTCATCAGTTTTTGCCCGTGAGTGTTTCGGAAACTTTATATTCATCAGTTTTTCGCCATTGAGGGTATCAAAAACTTGATTTTCTTGTTAATCAGTTTTCCCCGATGAGTCTTTCGAAAACTTGATATTCATCAGTTTTCAACGGTGTCTGTTTCGAAAACTTGATTTTTTTGTTAATCAGGCTTTGCCGATGAGTGTTTCAAAAACTTGATATTCATCAGTTTTCGTCGATGGGTGTTTCGAAAACTTGATATTCATCAGTTTTCGCCGGTGAGTGTGATAAAAGAATATTTTATAAGAAATATTCCCCTTACGAAGTGGCTAGAAGCTTCGCTTGCAAATCTGATGCTCCGTACTCGATTCCTAGCAAGGGCACGTGTCTTCTTTTTTTAAAAAAGCATTTTAGCCTCCAATTTTGACTCTAATTTCGCTGACTAGTGGATATTGGATGGCAATCATGACAGCTGTTCCTTTCTAGCTCAAGTGGCAACTCTACAAGCATCTAGACTTGAAGGACCCTACTTCAAGCCTTGCTTCTTACTCTTTTTTTTTTTTTTACTTAGCCATGAAGCAAGCACATATGAGAGCAATTTTTCCTATAAATAGGAGTGGGAGGCAAAGGTCCAAGGCATCCATCCATTTTCTCACAAACTTCTCACTTCCATTTTTCTTCTTCCAAATTCTCTCTTTACTTTCTCTCACAAAAATTATCAAGATCAAAATTCTCAAAGGAGAGATGGTGGAGATCAAGAGTTTGGTAATTATGTATTTTTCCATGGAGAACTAATTTTTTTCTACTTAGGATTTTTTATGAAACCCTTGCTATGTAATCTTATATTTTATATTAATTAAGGATATGCACCTTTATTTTATGGATTACATGACTAAGAATTTTCTTTAACATTTCATTGTGCTCTTATTGTCTTATTTGATTTTAATTTCTATTCAATATTTCTTGTAGTAATATTCATGGATTTTAAAATCAAAACTATTACCCACTTTAATTCTTGTAGTCTTAAATGTGGAGGTCATGTAATGGTAATCATAGAATTGTAACAACATTTGAATATTCTATGCTAAACCTAGATGGATTATGTCATACTTGAATAGTCCATGCTAAAATTAGATAGAGTATGTCAAAAACTTTGTTCCAATATCATTCTAAGTGATTCAAAGCTTGTAGCCTAGAACACTGCATGAAATAAATGGTCGTCCTTAATTAAAACATCGGATATTTAATTACGAAGCTAGTGGTGGATTCAAAGTCCTAAGTTATTCAACTTGATTCTATCAACTTTCAATATTCTACTTTCTATTTTTTCACTCTTGTTAAACTTTTTTTTTTCTTAACATCCAATTCCAAAACCCCTTTCTTTTAAATTTAAAATTGTGAAAACGTTAAATTCTAGTAATCCAACTGATCCATGTGGGTTCGACACCCTTATATTCGTACGTATTACAACTGACCTTGTATACTTGCAAGTAGAAGGGATTTTATTACTTGAAAATCTGTCCATCAAGTGTTTGGCGCCGTTGCCGGGGATCGGTATATTGGTTACTATAATTTTTCTCTTTTCATTATTTTAAATTTTTAGTTTAACTTTATTTTTATATATTTTTGTTGGTATTCTTGTCTACTAACTTTGTCTTAAAGGTTGGAGTTGTCTACATAAACATATTCAGTGAAGAATAGCCACATCAGTTTGATATTTACTGTCCAGGTGTGCTCAACCCAATCTTTAAATTTAATACTTTTGTTCTGTTGTTTTTGTTTCTTGCATGCTTGGCCGTAGGTCACTTTCTTTTGATTTGAAATCATACGATCCTGAAATTGAACGTACACTTAGATTATTACGAGCTCATAAACAAGAAGAAATGGCAGGAGACCCACTTAGGCCACTTAAGGAGTATTTTACACCTAGTAAATATGACTCCCCTAGTAGCACCCCGCTTACCTGAAATTGGAGCTAATCAGTTTGAAATTAAGCCTAGTATTATTCAAATGTTACCATCTTTTTATGGGCTTAGTTCTGAAAATCCTTACAAGCATATTGATGAATTTCTAGAAGTGTGTTCTACTTTTAAGTTGCCTAAAGTTTATGAGGATGCTATAAGATTGCGTTTGTTCCCTTTTTTTCTGAAAGATAAGGCAAAACACTGGTTAACAACTCGTGATAATATTGCTACATGGGATCAAATGTCAAAAGAATTTTTAAAGAAATATTTTCCTGCGGGTAAATTGACAAAATTAAGACAGGAAATTACTAATTTTTTTCAGTTAGATAATGAACTATTTCATGAAACTTCGGAAAGATTTAGAGATTTGTTACGTAGTTGTCCTCACCATGAAGTTCCTAAATGGCAATTAGTCAATAGTTTTTATTCTGGCTTAAGTGAACGTAATCAACAAATGATAGATTCTTCATGCGGCGGAATTTTTCTAGATAAAAATCCAGATGAAGCGTGGGATCTGTTTGAACATTTAAGTGAGAATTCTCAACAACGTGCCACGTCATCACGTATTGGAACTTCTAGACAAGTAGGGAATAAAGGAGGAATTTATGAAGTCTCTAATACTCATGATTTATCAAATCAAGTGGCTTCATTGTCTAAGAAATTTGACCAATTAATGAACAAATTGCCTGTGAATTTTTCTAATTCTCAAGATGTTTGTGTCATTTGTGCTAGCCCTAAGCATTGTGCAACTGATTGTCCAAGTGCTTCCAGTTATCCTGAATATATGGAAGAACATGTTAATGCTACACAAGGGTTTAAACAAGATAATCCTTACTCAAACACATACAATCCAGGATGGAGAAATCATCCTAATTTCTCTTGGAGACAACAAAATTCTGATCCACAAAGGCAACAAGTGAACCCGAATGGCTTGGTTAATCCTTCTACTTATCAGTCCCCAAGGTATGCTCAACCTGCTCCTCAATCTTTTCAATCTTCAGGTATTGATCATAATTTTCAAAATCAAGTTTTGTCTGCTCTTAAGAATCTAGATCCTATGAGACAATTGTTTGATTCACATACTTAATCTATAGCAAAGCTAGAAACTCAAGTAGGACAACTAGCAAATACCATTGCTAGAAGAGATGAGGGTAAGCTTCCTAGTTTTCCAATGGAAAATCCTAGAGCTCAAACTTATTAGGAAGAAACCAAAGCAGTTACAACTCTTAGGAGTGGTAAAATAATTGATAACAAGGTAGGTTTAGACAATGAGGAAGCAAATAAAGAAGAAAAAGAAAAAGAATGCTTAAGGGAAAAGAGTCAAACTGATAAGGTGAAAAATATAATTCCTCAAGTTGTTAATGAGTCAATTCCATATGAACCAAAAGTACCTTTTCCAGAAGCTCTAAAATCACCATCACCTAATGGAAAAGATAAAAAGATGGAAGACATATTATAGACATTTAAGCAAGTAAAAATCAATATTTCTCTTTTAGAAGCTATAAAGCAAGTTCCTGCCTATGCAAAATTCCTTAAAGACATGTGTACATTTAAAAGAAAATCTAAAAATCATGTGTCTAAAAAGGTTTTTCTTAATGAACAAGTGAGCTCAGTTTTGCAATATAACACTCCACCTAAGCTTAAAGATCCTGGTGTTCCTACTATCACATGCTTTATTGGAGATAAAAGAATTGATAGGGCACTCTTAGATTTAGGTTCTAGTGTTAATTTAATTCCATATTCTGTATATGAAGAACTAGGCCTAAGAGAGTTGCAACCTACAAATATGACCTTACAACTTGCCGATAGGTCAATTAAGGTTCCTAGAGGAAGAATTGATGATGTCTTAGTACAAGTCGATAAAGGTTACTTTCCTGTTGATTTCGTGGTATTAGACATGGATTCTACTAATCATACTAGAAACCAAACTCCAGTTATTCTAGGTTGTCCTTTCTTAGCAACAGCTAATGCCACAATTAATTGTAGGACCGGAGTAATGGATGTTTCTGTGCTAAATATTAGGGTTAAACTCAATGTTTTTAAAGCTTCATCCCAACCCTCTATATATGATGATTCTGATTGTTTTAAAGTTGATATAATTGATGAAATCATTCAAGAAGCACTTCCTACAATTTTAAGTAAAGACCCCTTAGAAACCACACTGACATATAGTGAATGGGAAAATATTGATGTTGAAAGGGAGTTAAGAGAATCCATGTTAGACTTAAATTCTCTTGAAACCTCATCATGGGTAGCTAAGCATGAGCAATTTCCCCCTTTAGCTAAGTCGCCACCTGTTCTATCTATAATATCGCCTCCAAAGCTTGAATTAAAGCCTCTACCTTCTACACTAAAATATGTGTTTCTTGGTGATAATGAGACCTTGCCTGTTATTATTTCATCTCAATTAACTGGTGAACTAGTCAAGGTTTTGTCTAAACATAAAGAGGCTATAGGGTGGTCTGTGTTTGATTTAAAAGGAATAGATCCTTCAGTATGCATGCATAAAATTTATCTAGAGGATAATGCCAAACCCTCTAGGGAATCACAGCGTAGGCTAAACCCACATATGATGGAAGTTGTAAAAAAGGAAATAGTGAAATTATTAGATGCTGGTGTCATATATCCTATTTCTGATAGTCAATGGGTTAGTCCTATCCAAGTTGTCCCTAAGAAATCTGGAATCACAGTAGTCCAAAATAAAGAGGGAGAATTAGTACCTACTAGGGAAACTACGGGATGGCGTGTTTGTATAGACTATAGAAAGCTAAATTCTATGACTAGGAAAGATCATTTTCCTTTACCATTCATTGATCAAATCTTAGAAAAGTTAGCAGGTCAAAGTTATTATTGCTTTCTAGATGGATATGCTGGTTACATACAAGTGCCTGTGTACCCTGAGCATCAAGAGAAAACTACTTTCACTTGTCCTTTTGGTACTTTTGCCTATCATAGATTGCCTTTTGGGTTATGTAACGCACCTGCTACCTTTCAAAGATGTATGATTTCTATATTCTCTGATATGGTTGGGAACTTTCTAGAAGTGTTCATGGATGATTTTTCAATTTTTGGTCCAACTTTTGATGAATGTTTGCATAACTTGTCAAAAGTGCTAAAAAGATGTAAAGAAACCAATTTGGTTTTAAGTTGGGAGAAAAGTCATTTTATGGTTCAAGATGGCATAGTACTAGGTCATAAGGTGTCTAAAAAGCATATTTTATTAGAAATATTCCCCTTAATATTTATTTAATAGTCCTTGAAAAATTATAATTTTTAGATATAAAATTTAATTTTTGTGAACTACTATTGTAGAGGATATTCTCAATTTTTGGGCTAAAACTGACTTGATGGACCAATTTATGAAAGCTCATGATTATCTTAGGAAGTTCTTGGAAGTTCGTGCAATTAAACTAGATAAAGCAAATGTGAAACAATTGCAAACAAATGGCGATGGCACAACTGGTTACAGATGGAGTTTTCTAGGAGTGTGCATTTGTTCGATTCCAGCTGGACACCTTTTTGATAAAAAAGAAGCAACTTTTGAATTTGCTACTAATTAAACAGCTGAGTAAGGAAATAAAGGTGGTAATTTGAGGATAAGGACAAGTGGCAGCTCGTGTGGTCAACAGCTTTGACATGAAGGTTCTAGCGCTCGAGTTCGTGACAGCTAGCATGCGTTTTCGTACATTTTTCATCATTTTTTTCAGCCGCAATTATTGACTTCGGCGTCTGACTATCAAAATTAAAGATAGCACTTATGTCAAATCTGGAAGCTAGGTGAAGTGGCTAGAAGCTGCGCTTGTAATTCTGATTCTCCGTACTCGATTCCTAGCAAGGCCACGCGTCTCCTTTTTTTAAAAAAGAATTTTAGCCTCCAATTTTGACTCTAATTTCGCTGACTAGTGGATATTGGATGGCAATCATGATAGCTGTTCCTTTCTAGCTCAAGTGGCAACACTACAAGCATATAGACTTGAAGGACCCTCAAGCCTTGCTGCTTACTGTTTTTTTTTTTTTTTACTTAGCCATGAAGCAAGCACATATGAGAGCAATTTTTCCTATAAATAGGAGTGGGAGGCAAAGGTCCAAGGCATCCATCCATTTTCTCACAAACTTCTCACTTCCATTTTTCTTCTTCCAAATTCTCTCTTTACTTTCTCTCACAAAAATTATCAAGATCAAAATTCTCAAAGGAGAGATGGTGGAGATCAAGAGTTTGGTAATTATGTATTTTTCCATGGAGAACTAATTTTTTTCTACTTAGGATTTTTGATGAAACCCTAGCTATGTAATCTTATATTTGATATTAATTAAGGTTATGCACCTTTATTTTATGGATTACATGACTAAGAAATTTCTTTAACATTTCATTGTGCTCTTATTGTCTTATTTGATTTTAATTTCTATTCAATATTTCTTGTAGTAATATTCATGGATTTTAAAATCAAAACTATTACCCACTTTAATTCTTGTAGTCTTAAATGTGGAGGTCATGTAATGGTAATCATAGAATTGTAACAACATTTGAATATTCTATGCTAAACCTAGATGGATTATCTCATACTTGAATAGTCCATGCTAAAATTAGATAGAGTATGTCAAAAACTTTGTTCCAATATCATTCTAAGTGATTCAAAGCTTGTAGCCTAGAACACTGCATGAAATAAATGGTAGTCATTAATTAAAACATCGGATATTTAATTATGAAGCTAGTGGTGGATTCAATGTCCTAAGTTATTCAACTTGATTGTATCAACTTTCAATATTCTACTTTCTATTTTTTCACTCTTGTTAAACTTTTTTTTTTCTTTACTTCCAGTTCCAAAACCCCTTTCTTTTAAATTTAAAATTGTCAAAACGTTAAATTCTAGTAATCCAACTGATCCCTGTGGGTTCGACACCCTTATATTCGTACGTATTACAATTGACCTTGTATACTTGCAAGTAGAAGGGATTTTATTACTTGAAAATCTGTCCATCAGAGTGTTTCGAAAAGTTGATATTCATCAGTTTTCGCCAAAGAGTGTTTCGAAAACTTGATTTTCTTGTTAATCAGTATTCACTTATAAGTGATTCGAAAACTTGATATTCATCAATTTTCGGCGGTGAGTGTTTCGAAAACTTGATATTCATCAGTTTTTGCCAATGAGTGTTTCGAAAACTTGATTTTCTTGTTAATCAGTTTTCGCCGATGAGTGTTTCAGAAACTCGATATTCATCGGTTTTCGCCGATTTGTGTTCGGAAACTTGATATTAAACAATTTTCGTCAATGAGTGTTTTCGAAAACTTGATTTTCTTGTTAATCAGTTTTCGCCGATGAGTGTTTCAGAAACTGAATATTCATCAGTTTTCACCAATGAGTGTTTCGAAAACTTGATTTTCTTGTTAATCAGTTTTCGCCGATGAGTGTTTCGAAAACTTGATATTCATCAGTTTTTGCGAATGAGTACTTCGAAAAATTGATTTTCTTGTTACTCAAATTTCACCGAAGAGTGTTTCGGAAACTTGATATTCATCAGTTTTCAACAATGAGTGTTTTGAAATCATGATTTTCTTGTTAATCAGTTTTCGTCGATGAGTCTTTCGAAAACTTGATATTCATCAGTTTTCACCAGCGAGTGTTTCGAAAACCTGATATTTATCAGTTTTCACCAATGAGTGTTTCAAAAACTTGATTTTCTTTTTATTCAGTTTTCACCAATGAGTGTTTCGAAAACTTGATTTTTTTGTAAATCACTTTTCGCCGATGAGTGTTTCGAAAACTTGATATTCATCAGTTTTCGCCAATGAATGTTTCGAAAACTTGATTTTCTTGTTAATCAGTTTTCGCCGATGACTGTTTCGAAAACTTGATGTTCATCATTTTTCGCCGATTAGTGCTTCGGAAACTTGATATTCATCAGTTTTCGCCAATGAGTGTTTCGAAAACTTGATTTTCTTGTTAATCAGTTTTCACCGATGAGTGTTTCGAAAACTTGATATTCATCAGTTTTCGTCGACGAGTGTTTCGAAAACTTGATTTTCTTGTTAATCAGTTTTTGCCGATGAGTGTTTCGAAAACTTGATATTCATTAGTTTTCGCCAATGAGTGTTTCGGAAACATGATATTCATTAGTTTTTGCTAGTGAGTGTTTCGGAAACGTGATATTCATTAGTTTTCGCCAAAGAGTGTTTCGAAAACTTGATATTCTTGTTAATTAGTTTTCGTCAATGAGTATTTCAAAAACTTGATATTCATCAGTCTTCGCTAATGAGTGCTTCGAAAACTTGATATTCATTAGTGTTTGGCTATGAATGTTTCGAAAACTTGATTTTCTTGTTAATCTGTTTTCGTCAATGAGTGTTTCCAAAACATGATATTCATTAGTTTTCGTCAATGAGTGTTTCGGAAACTTGATATTCATCAGTTTTCGCCAAAGAGTGATTCGAAAACTTGATTTTCTTGTTAATCAGTTTTCGCCGATGAGTGTTTCAAAAACTCGATATTCATCGGTTTTCGCCGATTAGTGTTTCGAAAACTTAATTTTCTTGTTAATCAGATTTTGCCAATGAGTCTTTCGAAAACTTGATATTCATCAGTTTTCAACGATGACTGTTTGGAAAACTTGATATTCATCGGTTTTCGCCAACGAGTGCTTCGAAAACTTGATTTTCTTGTTAATCAGTTTTCGTAGATGAGTGTCTCGAAAACTTGATATTCATCAGTTTCGCCAACGTGTTTCGAAAACTTGATTTTCTTGTTAATCAGTTTTCACCAATGGGTGTTTCCATAAATTGATATTTATCAGTTTTCGCCGATGAGTGTTTCGAAAAATTGATATTCATCAGTTTTCGCCGATGAGTGTATCGAAAACTTCATATTCATCAGTTTTCGTCGGTGAGTGTTTCGAAAACTTGATATTCATCAATTTTCGCCAATGAGTGTTTCGAAAACTTGATTTTCTTGTTAATCAGTTTTCGCCGAAGACTGTTTCAAAAACTTAATATTCTTCAGCTTTTGCCAATGAGTGTTTCGAAAACTTGATATTCATTAATTTTTGCCAATGAGTGCTTCAAAAACTTGATTTTCTTGTTAATCAGTTTTTCCCAATGATTTTTTCGAAAACTTGATATTCATCAGTTTTCGTCAATGAGTGTTTCGAAAACTTGATATTCATCAGTTTTCGCCAATGAATGATTCGAAAACTTGATTTTCTTGTTAATCAGTTTTCGCCGATGAGTGTTTCAAAAACATGATATTCATCAGTTTTCGCCGATTAGTGTTTCGAAAACTTGATTTTCTTGTTAATCAGTTTTCGCCGATGAGTGTTTCGAAAACTTGATATTCATCAGTTTTCAATGGTGAGTGTTTCGAAAACTTGATATTCATCGGTTTACGCCAACGAGTGCTTCGAAAACATGATTTTCTTGTTAATCAGTTTTCGTCGATGAGTGTTTCGAAAACTTGATATTCATCAGTTTCACCAACGTGTTTCAAAAATTTGATTTTCTTGTTAATTACTTTACGCCGATGAGTGTTTCGAAAACATGATATTCATCAGTTTTTGTCGGTGAGTGTTTTGAAAACTTGATATTCATTATTTTTCACTAGTGAGTGTTTCGAAAACTTGATATTCATCAGTTTTCGCCGGTGAGTGTTTCGAAAACTTGATATTCATCAGTTTTTACCATTGAGTGTTTCGAAAACTTGATTTTCTTGTTAATCAGTTTTTGCCGATGAGTGTTTCGAAAACTTGATATTCATTATTTTCGTAGGTGAGTGTTTCGATAAGTTGATATTCATCGGTTTTCGGCAAAAAGTGTTTCAAAAACTCGATTTTCTTGTTAATCAGTTTTCGCTGATGAGTGTTTCAAAAATTTGATATTCATCAGTCTTCGCCGCTTAGTGTTTCGAAAAATTTATATTCTTCTATTTTCGCTAATGAGTGTTTCGAAAAATTCATTTTCTTGTTAATCAGTTTATGGTGACGAGTGTTTCGAAGACTAGATATTCATCAGTTTTCGCCGGTGAGTGTTTTTGAAACTTGATATTCATGAGTTTTTGCCATTGAGTGTTCCGAAACTTGATTTTCTTGTTAATCAGTTTTCGCCGATGAGTCTTTCGAAAACATGAGATTCATCAGTTTTCGCCGGTGAGTGCTTCATAAACTTGATTTTCTTGTTAATCAAGTTTCGCCGATGAGTGTTTCGAAAATTGATATTCATCATTTTTCGCTGGTGATTGTTTCGAGAACTTGGTATTCATTTGTTTTCGCCAATGAGGGTTTCGAAAACTCTTTTTTCTTGTCAATTAGTTTTCGCCGATGAGTGTTTGAAAAACTTTATATTCATTAGTTTTTGCCAATGAGTGTTTCGAAAACTTGATATTCATCAGTTTTCGTCAATGAGTGTTTCGAAAACTTGATTTTCTTGTTAATCAGTTTTCGCCGATGAGTGTTTCGAAAACTTGATATTCATCAGTTTCCGCCAATGAGTGCTTCGAAAATATGATTTTCTTGTCACTCAGTTTTCGCCGATTAGTGTTTCAAAAACTTGATATTCATAAGTTTTCGCCGGTGACTATTTCAGAAACTTGATATTCATCAGTTTTCACCACTGAGTGTTTCGAAATCTTGATTTTCTTGTTAATCACTTTTCGCCGATGAGTCTTTCGAAAACATGATATTTATCACTTTTCACCTGTGAGTGTTTCGAAAACTTGATATTCATCAGTTTCTACCAATGAGTGTTTCGAAAACTTCATTTTCTTATTAATTAGGTTTGGCCGATGAGTGTTTCGAAAACTTGTTATTCATCACTTTTCGCCGGTGAGTGTTTCGAAAACTTGATATTCATCAGTTTTCGCCAATGCGTGTTTCGAAAACTAGATTTTCTTGTTAATCTGTTTTCGCCAATGAGTGTTTCCAAAACTTGATATTGATCAGTTTTTGCCGATGAGTGTTTCGAAAACTTGATTTTCTTGTTAATCATTTTTCGCCGATGAGTCTTTCGAAAACTTGATATTCACCAGTTTTCCCTGGGAGTGTTTCGAAAACTTGATATTCATCAGTTTTCGCAAATGAGTGTTTCAAAAACTTGTCTTTTTAATTAGGTTCCGCTGATGAGTGTTTCGAAAACTTGTTATTCATCACTTTTCGGTGGTGAGTGTTTCAAAAACTTGATATTGATCAGTTTTTGCCAAAGAGTGTTTCGAAAACTTGATATTGATCAGTTTTCGCCGATGAGTGTTTCGAAAACTTGATATTCATCAGTTTTCGCCAACGAGTGTTTCGAAAACTTGATTTTCTTGTTAATCAGTTTTCGCTGATGAGTGTTTCGAAAACTTGATAGTCATCAATTTTCGCCAATGAATGTTTTGAAAATTAGATTTTCTAGTAAATCAATTTTCGCCGATGAGTGTTCCGAAAACTTGATATTCATCAGTTTTCGCCGATTAGTGTTTCGGAATCTTGATATTCATCAGTTTTCGCCGGTGAGTGTTCCGAAAACATGATATTCATTATTTTTCGCCCATGAGAGTTTGGAAAACATAATTTTCTTTTTAATCAATTTTCACCAGTGAGTGTATCAAATACTTGATATTCATCAGTGTTCGCCAATCAGGGTTTCAAAAATATGATTTTGCTGTTAATCAGTTTTCGTCGATGAGTGTTTTGGAAACTTGTTATTCATTAGTTTTTGCCGATGAGTCTTTTGGAAACTTGATTTTCATGTTAATTAATTTTCGTCGATGAGTGTTTTGAAAGCTTGATATTCATCAGTTTTCGCCGATGAGTGTTTCGGAAATGAGTGTTTCGAAAACATGATTTTCTTGTTAATCATTTTTCGTTGATGAGTGTTTTTAAAACATGATATTCATCAGTTTTCGCTAGTGAGTGTGTCGAAAAGTTGATATTCATCAATTTTCGCCAATGAGTGTTTCGAAAATTTGATTTTCTTGTTAATCAGTTTTCACCGATAAGTGTTTCGAAAACTTGATATTCATCAGTTTTCGCCGGGGAGTGTTTTCGAAACTTGATATTCATCAGTTTTTAAAAACGAGTGTTTCGAAAACTTGATTTTCATCAGTTTTCGGCAATGAGTGTTTCCAAAACTTGATATCGATCAGTTTTCGCCGATGAGTGTTTCGAAAACTTAATTTTTATCAGTTTTCGCCGGTGAGTGTTTCGAAAACTTGATATTCATCAGTTTTCGCCAATGAGTGTTTCGAAAACTTGATTTTCTTGTTAATCAGTTTTCGCCGGTGAGTGTTTCGAAAACTTGATATTCTTTATTTTTCGCCAGTGAGTGTTTCGAAAACTTGATTTTCTTGTTAATCATTTTTCGCTAATGAGTGTTTCGAAAACCTGATATTCATCAGTTTTTGCATATGACTGTTTTGGAAACTTGATATTAATTAATTTTCGTCAATGGGTGTTTCGAAAACATGATTATCTTGCTCATCAGTTTTCATTGATGAGTGTTTCGAAAACTTGTTAATCATCCGTGTTCGCCAATGAGTGTTTCGAAAACTTTATTTTCTTGTTAATCAATTTTTGCCAATGAGTGTTTCGAAAACTTGATATTCATCAGTTTTCTCCAGTGATTGTTTCGAAAACTTGATATTCATCAATTCTCGCCAATGAGTGTTTCGAAAACTTGATTTTCTTGTTAATTAATTTTCACCAATGAGTGTTTCAGAGACTTAATATTCATCAATTTTTGCCGGTGAGTGTTTCGAAAACTTGATTTTCTTGTTAATCAGTTTTCGCCGATGAGTGTTTCGAAAACTTGATATTCATTAGTTTTCGCCGGTGAGTGTTTCGAAAACTTGATATTCATCAGTTTTTCGCCGGTCAGTGTTTCGAAATCTTCATTTTCTTGTTAATCAGTTTTCGCCGGTGACTGTTTCAAAAACTTGATATTCATCAGTTTTTGGCAATGATTGTTTCGGAAACTTGATTTTCTTGTTAATCAGTTTTCACCGATGAGTGTTTTGAAAACTTGATATTCATCATTTTTCGCCGGTGGGTCTTTCAAAAACATGATATTCATCAGTTTTCGCCATTGAGTGTTTCGAAAACAAGATTTTCTGGTTAATCAGTTTTCGCCGATGAGTGTTTCGAAATCTAGATATTCATCAGTTTTCGCCAATGAGTGTTTCGAAAACTTGATTTTCTTGTTAATCTGTTTTCGCCATTGAGTGTTTCCAAAACTTGATATTGATCAGTTTTCGTCGATGAGAGTTTCGAAAACC
Source organism: Senna tora (assembly GCA_014851425.1). Classification (NCBI taxonomy): domain Eukaryota; kingdom Viridiplantae; phylum Streptophyta; class Magnoliopsida; order Fabales; family Fabaceae; genus Senna; species Senna tora. The sequence goes on along the minus strand of JAAIUW010000117.1, from coordinate 27,936 downwards.
AGATATTCATCAGTTTTCGCCGGTCAGTGTTTCGAAACCTTGATTTTCTTGTTAATCAGTTTTCGTCGGTGAGTGTTTCGAAAACTTGATATTCATCAGTTTTCGCTAATGAGTGTTTCGAAAACTTGATTTTCTTGTTAATCAATTCTCGCCAGTTAGTGTTTCGGAAACTTGATATTCATTAGTTTTCACAAATGAGAGTTTCGAAAACTTGATTTTCTTCTTAATCAGTTTTCGCTGACGAGTGTTTCAAAAACATGATTTTCTTGTTAATCAGTTTTCACCAGTAAGTATTTTGAAAACTTCATATTCATTAGTTTTTGCAAATGAGTATTTCGAAAAATTGATTTCCTTGTTAATCAGTTTTCGCCGATGAGTGTTTCGAAAACTTGATATTCATCAGTTTTCGCTAATGAGTGTTTCGAAAACTTGATATTCATCAGTTTTCGCCAACGAGTGTTTCGAAAATTTGATTTTCATTAGTTTTCGACAATGGGTGTTTCCAAAACATGATTTTGATCAGTTTTCGCCGATGAGTGTTTCAAAAACATGATTTTCATCAGTTTTTGCCGGTGAGTATTTCGAAAAGTTGATATTCGTTAGTTTTTGCAAATCAGTGATTCGAAAATTTGATTTTCTTGTTAATTAGACTTCGCCGATAAGTGTTCCGAAAACTTGATATTTATCAGTTTTCGCCAATGAGTGTTTCGAAAATTTGATTTTGTTGTTAATCTGTTTTTGCCAATGAGTGTTTCCAAAAGTTGATATTGATCAGTTTTCGCCGATGAGTGTTTCGAAAACTTGCTATTCATCAGTTTTCGCCGGTGAGTCTTTCGAAGACTTGATATTCATCAGTTTTCGCCAATGAGTGTTTTGAAAACTTGATTTTCTTGTTAATTAGTTTTCGCCAATGAGTGTTTCGAAAACTTGATATTCATCAGCTTTAGCCAATGAGTGTTTCGAAAACATGATTTTCTTGTTGTGAACAACTCACTTTGACCAGCCAAAGTATATATTGACAAAAACAAAGGAAAAGATAAAAATATAAAAAAAATAAAAAATAATAATAAAGGAGCGTCGCGACGCAAGGTAGGTACGTCGCGTCGCCTCCCACATTCATGACGAAAATTATCAAAATATCAAAATGATACCTGTCGCAACGGGTAAGTCCATACGTCACGACAATTTGGGTTTTTATGACAAATCTAGGATCGTATCTACGCGATACCCGTCTTGACGGCAAACAGTGGGCGTTGCGAAGGGTGTGCCATTAATGGCTGGATTTGTTTCCCAAAATAGTTCTTCCTGACCTACTATAAAATGAGCTCCGCCTCAAAGTGTCGGGGGATGGAAAAAACTAAGGTTAGAGGGCCGGAAGTAAAGAAAGCAAGAAGCAAAGTGGTAAAACACATACTTAAGGATGGTCTTGATCTTTCATGCTCACTGGGTTGATAGGAAGCCAATTTTCTTCTGTGATAAACAAATCTCATTCGGGTTGTGACACATCAGTGTTGGAATTTCATTCAACATTTGATCCACGCACCCCAATAGCATCCTTTTTTTTATTTCTTTTCCTACCTTCTATATCTTTGAAAAAATTGAATGGGGTCGCGACGGGTTCTTACTACCGTTGCGACCCCCCTCCCCAGTAAGGATCCGTCACGACGCCTTCTTCTAAGCGTCGCGACGGGCTCCGTTGCAGATAGAACGTCGCGACGGACAAAGAAGCCCGTCGCGACTTCTCGTCTTTTAGGGGTAAATTTATCATTTATTTAGTGAGAAAACGTCTTATACAACCTAGTGCCACCAAGAGACCTTCGTCTCTATAGGAGCACTAGCCTACACGCCATCTGGGTATCACGCCTGATGAGCCCTCACACATACATATTTCTTGTATTTATTGCTTGAATGTATTGTATGGTAGATAGGTACCAAAAGGCATTGGCCTCTTTAGGTACATTACACTAGGAGGCCATCTGAGTATTCACTTGATGAGCCTCCTCTCACTCACACACATTGTATGTCACAGGAACTACGTGGGCTTTGATCCCCCATTGTTGGTACGTAGGCCCTACGCTTTTATCCTAGGTCAAGCCTTCCCTTTCTCCTTTCTCAATTCTCTGTCTCATAAGTGTATGTGTTTTTAAGGCCAAATAACTTTAATATTAATTTTTAAGGGTAACTGTCTTCAGACAGGGGAAGAAGGGTGCCTAACACCTTCCCTTAATCCCAAACAGACTCCTGAGCCCAACATTTTGTGAAAATTCATTTTTCGCCATTTTTGAACTTATTTTTCTTTTTCAAAATTTTGATTGAAAATTGGTGGCAACTTCTGTCGAAGGCTCCGGTCTTCACAGTTGGCGACTCCGCTGAAGACTTTTTTAATTAGAGAGTCAAGCCCATTTCTTTCAAAATTAATATTAAAATTGTTTGGCCTCCTATATTTGTCTGTATATATCTTTGTATACTTGTGGTTTCTTTGTCTCTTTTTGCAGTGTTTCCACCTTCGAGTGGAAGGGAAGGGTAGTTAGGATGCTCCGTAAATTCACAAATGCACTATTTACATTTATTTCAACCTACTGGCTCCTATACCCGGAGTACGTCCAAATAAGTTAGAATGGGATATGAGAATCTTTCCCTGTGGGCTTAGGCGTACAGAGGTTGACCTATCTATCCTGCTTTGATTGTTACTTGCCTTAAGGGTTGATTCGCGCAGACTTTTCTGTGATAGGATCGTCTCTTAAGTCAAGGTCTATACCTCTGGTAGAGGCAATCTAAGGGCTTTTTTAGGGTATCTAGATCCCAAGCCTAACCATGCGCAAGTTGACTTTAAAAGCCTACCCTTATTAGGACAGCCCATTTTTGAGACCTTAAGAACCTAACCTATAAGACACAATGAGCAAAAAACCCCCCATATCACATGGATTGTATATAATTCTTCAATATATTATCCAAATAACTTGTGTACTAACCTTCTTTTTTCTTTTTTTTATCTCTACAAGATTAGCATTTCTACTTTTTCTTCAAATAAAAAAAAACTTTTCGAAATGCCATCAGAACATGTAACGGCCTTTTATGCTCCTACAAGCTTGGCCATCACTGGGAGGAGAATCCAAATCAAAGTTCAAGCCAATGCCGTAGACGACCTAATCAAGATGAGAGAATTCCTACCTGGAGACAAACTCCGAAAGTTCTGAGGCCGATAAGGAGATATCTTAGATGTTCTGGACATAAAAATTATGGAAGAAGCATTACAAGCTCTCCTACAGTTTTGGGACAACAAACTAAGAGCTTTCGTATTCCCCAATTTCTTGCTATCCCTCGTGCCAGAAGCATATGCTGGGTTATTAAGGAGCCCTCTCCTCTCCACAAGTCAAGTGTAAAGGTTTTTAGGAGTTCTCCCAACCCAAAAGGAGGTCACTGATTTACTTGGGGTTCCAGAAAAGAAGGCCATCATTAGGAACCACGCCCAAGGGGGGACTCTCTCCACTAAGTTCCTCTTGGAACACATGGAGACCATGATGAGAAAAGGAGATTGGACAACTTTTGGGGGGACGCTAGCTTTGTCGGTATATGGGCTTGTCCTTTTCACCACCACGCTTGACGTAGTTAACTTATACTCCATTGGGGTCTTCTTGGCTGTTGAGAGGTAAGGTATAAACCCCATGCCCGCCATCCTAGCAGAGACAGTAGGTTCCCTTACCTATTGTCAGGCAGGGAAAGGAAAGAAACTACAGTGTTGCCTTCAACTCCTTATAGTTTGGCTAGCTAACCATATCTTTGGCAAAGGGTATTCTACCGGAGGAATTTGGGAAGTAAATCATCACCCCTTGCGAGATTTCTCTCGACGAGAGGGCCTTCGTTTATACGATTCTGAATCACAAGGCCCTATGGGGACAGAATGGTGGATACACTTCTTGCCCCAAGTCAAAGAAAAGGATATCCGTTGGAAACTGGTCTGGTGGCTAAGTGAGGAGGTGCTATACAGCTGCGGTCCGTTCCTCAACGTACCACTGGTAGGACCAAGGTTTGCAGCCAATTATAATCCCTCCTTGGCACATTCCCATCTGACATTCCGTCAAGACGTGCCCGCAGAAGAATTGGTGCGCTCATTCTTACATTCCCTTAGAGGACCTGACTTCATACATGGCATTACCATTTCAAGGGCCTGGGATCATATGCGTTTTAAAGGGAAGGTTGAGTTAGGAAGTCGAGGGTTGGCACCAACCAATGAATTTAAGGTCTAGCTGAAGGAAAGAATCAATGGCAAAGTGGTAGAGAGATTCGTGCCGCTGAACTCTCTCCTAGGGAATGATCAACTGAAGATCGAAAAGGCCCTAAAGAGAAAGATCGATGAGCATAAAGATACACTGGAAAATCTCGAGACCCAAAGGGATAGAAAAATGAAGGCTATCCGCGAAGCAGAAAGAGAATACGTCAGCGTAAGGGCAGATAGCGAAGATGTTCGCAGGAATTCTCCTCTATTGACTTTGAAGAGGAATCTTAAGGAAATAAATCGTAAGCTAAGGGATGAATTGGCTGAAAAGGACAGAGATTGGGGGGAACTCATGAAGGCTGAAATCCAAATCAAGGAATGTAGAGCTCAAGCATTAGAGGTTCGTGTTAGAGAATTAGAGGCCCACAATTAGGGGTTGCAATCCTAGTTACTCGATTACAATCCGACCGCTCAAGATCAACTCAATAGGGCCTTACTCCAGATCCATGCTATGGGTCTAGCAATAGAAAGCCTGTAAGAAAAATGCAAAGCAAGGGAGAAAGTTATGAAAGAGCTTGAAAAAGAGATTGAACCCTGGAAAAATGATGTAATTCGGTTGCATAATAAGATCGAAAAAATGGCTCGATTAATCAATATGTTCGTCCCGTCTTTCATCAACGCGTTTAGGAAGGTGGAATGGCGAATCAACCTGCCACATGTTCCACCCAAGCTAGAAGGACTAATAGTGTTCGGTCGCATCTTAATCACAAGTGGAATGCGATGCTAAGCATGTAGCGTAGGACGAATGTAACATCCCAAAAATGGAAACTCAACTTTGACCAAGAAGTCAAAGTGTTGACTTTTTCTAAGTTGTTGACTTTTGTGTTGACTTTTCTTCAACTTGTTTGACTTTTTGATTTTTAAGTGTTTGGATGTGTTTGCCTTTGTTTTTGTTTGTAATTAAGTTTATGAAACCCTAACTAGAGGTCAAGAGACCCAAAAACCAGAGAAAAATGACCAGAGGAACCCTAACCCTAACCCTAGGGACTAAATTGAAAAGAATAAGTTAGTTTTAACCCTTTTCTTTAATGAGGGAAATAGGGCAGGAAAGACCTATTTGACCCTAGAAAGATACCCTAGGACACTCTAGAGATACCCTAAGACCTGACTAAGGGACCCCAACCTCAAGAAGAGTCCTAAAAAGATACATTTTCTCCAGTGAAAATTCAGGACTAAAATGAAAGAACTGAAAAATGGGAGTTTTAGCCCTTTAGCTTACTAAAGGCCTAAGGAAGCCCAATTTAACCCCTTAGAGACACCCCTAAACTATCCTACAAGGTACCAGCCATGAAATTAAATAAAAAAAACATGATTAAGTAAGTTACACATTTTAAAAATAGCAATAAATAGGAAATATATCACAAATAAATCCCTATAATGCCTTTAAGCACTCGTAACAGTATCTACTGTTTTTAAAGCCAATTAAAGACGCAATCAAGATAGTTACCACACCCAGCAACTTGAGTAAGCAAAGTACAAGACCAGAATGAAGAGGATTGAGGTTGGAAAATCGAGACTAACTAATTTACAACTTAAATTAAACATGCCCTTAAGTATCAACCACTAATGCACCTAGATTAAAGCCTACCCGAGACCTAAGTGTCTAATTACCCACCCAAACGGTTCCTTAAGCTGCCAGCACGCCCTAATAGGTGTCCTAACACTAATCCACGAAGCCCCAGCCAGCCAACACCTCATCCCACTAATCATTAGAATTTCACATGGTGTGAGTGCTATATAAGAAGTGAAAACTGAGAGAAAGCCACACCAGTAGCTAAAATCAGAAGTTGAGAGCTGAGAGCAAGAGAGAACAGGTTCAAAGAGAGGCTGAGATCGTGTGTGAGCTGGGAGAATCGAAGGATTGCAGCTGGAGGTGGAGAGAGAAGTAGAAATCCACACACACATTCACACCAGAAACCTTGTTGTTTTGCATCAGTTTGCCCAAGCTGTTCAGAGGCCCAAATCCGTGTCTCTTCTTCTGGAAATCAAGGTAACGTAGTGTTACCCTTCCTTCTCCATCACTGAGCCAAGAGCATCCACCAGAAACGGTGGTATGAGCCTCTATGACTCATTTTCCCGAGGCCGCCACAGAATGCCCTGTTTCGGGCAGTGAAGCTTCCATGAGGCATATCTCCTTCATCTGTTATCCAATTTGAGCGTGTGAGTAGTCATTAGAAAGCTAAGAGGATAATCTTTACAAGCCCCTCAATGAATTCATGATCAGAGGCTTCCGTATAGGGGTTCAGAGCCTCGAAAGATTGTAAATTTTCTGCTAAAAATGTTGTTTTCTGATATAGAAATGTATGCTTGCTGTTTTTGTTGTTTCTGGTAGTTTGAGTTCTGAAACGAGTTTAGATGAGCTAATAAATGTTAATGGGACTATGGGAGGTTGAAGATTTGCTTTGACTACTTCTAAGAACTTCTGGTTCAGTAGTGGGGTTTTGTGGATGAAGGGTTCAAAATTTGATTTATAGTAAATTCTTTGATTTTTAGTTCTGAAAATGTCCATCCCTTCTAGGTGACACTATTGCCAGGGTTACTAGAAGTGGTTGTTAGCTCAGATTTGCTTGAGGAAAATGTTAAGTTTCAGAATAGGGAAGATGTGGTAGCTTGCTGTTTTGAGAAAAATGAAAATAAAGCATTGTTAGAATGCATAACCTGAGTTTTACCAATGAACTTGCAAACTTACCATTTCTAGTATTTCTGAAATTTAACATGAATTACTGAGTTTTCTAAACCACCAAAACCTTGAATGCTTCCTGGAAACTTTAAAGGAAGTTTCTGAGTTTCAATTGTGTAAGAGTGATGGTATAGTCATGAGTGCTGTGTTTGATTAGATTTATGGTATATGATAAAAATTGGACCCCTAACCATTGTAAATTTGCTGAGATTCTTGTCTGGGCATTCTCTAAATACCTAAGTGGCTAAAATGGCAACATTTCCTTTGACACTGTGAAACTTACCCTTTACTGTCAAACAAGATTATGAGGGTAGGAAATGTCAAAACAGTAGAAGAAAAGTGCCAAAAAAAAGAAAGTAAGAGTCTTAGGGATTCACATACTCTTAGAGTGGAAAATTAGGGAAACAAGCAAGGAAAGAGGCAGTTAGTGGCCCAAAACTTGGGTACTCAGGTTCGAAGAGGGTAGACTTGTCATCCCACCCTCTAAAACTCCTAAGTATCCTTCCCAAATAGAAAATGTTCTATCCTATGCCTTGGAAAACAGAAAAAGGGCCAAAAGAGGAGAAATGGTAAAAAGAGTGGAAGACTTGCAAAAATAGCCACTCTGTACTGATGTGGCTGCACACACTTGCTGTGCAAGCCACAAGTGGTCTTATCTTGCTTATGAGATGCTAAACTGGGCTGGATAGAGGTCAGAACAGAAAAGTGTATGAAACAGGGACTAAAGTGAACTGATTTTTCTGTTTCTGCCTTTTTTTTCAGAATCTGTGTAAACTGAGTTATCTGTGGTAAAATTTCTGTACTTTCTGGTTCTGTATGTTAGTATGGACCTATGTGTTGGCAGAGAGGTGGTCAGAATGGCCTCTAACCCCATTCTATGCTCAACTTGATTTTTGGGAAAATTTATGTGTTTTGCTGCAAAAGTATGTCTTCTGGTTGCTATTTTTCTGTGAAAACTGCATGAGCAAGTCCCAATTATCTTTTAGGTACTTGGTGCACCCTGGTTTTGGCTTGAAACAACCCAGAACAGAATTTGGGTGTTAATAGGGACTAATTTGCAAGAAAAACTTGATAAAAACTGAAAAGACCTATTTCTACCCAAATTTTGGTTCAATTCTGTTGGGATTTTCTGGATGTGTGTAGCAGGTCCTAATTGACTCCTTGGATGACTGAGTGGGGTCTAAATACTTGAAAGGTGCCTTGAACTTCTTTCTTTAAAGAATGAGACTCCTTTGAAAAGATTTGTGAATTTAAGAGTCCAAATGCAATTATCTTTATTGGAAAATTGATTAAAGCTGTTGAGTATGCATTAATGATGCTTGTGGTGAAATTTCATGACCTTTGGATGCTTAAATTGATGGTTATGCATGTTACTTGTTATGTAAGTTATATTTGGCGTTGTGGTTGACTTCTGTTTGACTTTTGTTGACCAGTGGCTGAATTTAATGTTTTTATCAGGCTATTTAAGTGTGTGTCATCCAAATCATGAAACTGAGTTTTAGCATGCATCAGTGAAACTAAAATGCCTTGAAGGGCAGGCTTTTGAGCATGCATCTGTATTTTGATGTGCATATGCCCCTGGAGGGGTAAAATGGTAAAATTGCCCTGGAGAGGCAGTATTTGTATTTTTATGCCCTGGAGAGGCAATAGTTGTGTTTTGATGCCCTGGAGAGGCAGTATTTGTGTTTTGATGCCCTGGAGAGGCAATCACTGTGTTTTGATGCCCTGGAGAGGTAATTTATTTGGCAACTGAGTAAACAATACCTGTGGATAAAAATTATAATGTATAATTTGATCTATATGAAAAGGACACACTAGGCTGGCTAGGAATGCGTCCGGGATGTAGCTGCCTAGCAACTAGTGAGGAAATAATCCAGTCCGGGACTGGTGATCCTAAGGTTCTAACTTTGTGCGCATACCGGGGGACGCCCTGGGATGTTAGGTAATTACCTGTTGGCCTTATTTGGGCAGGCTTTCCATAGTGGTAAATGGTAAGTTGGTATTGTCCTGTTTCATTAGATTGGTTTTGAATTGATGGTAATGATTTAACCAGTTGTAACAGGTCCTGGAGAGACTTGATGGTTGCATGTAGAGGTAAACATGTACATTTTGAAAAGACTGGCATGGCTGGAAATTGCATATAGTGGTAAATATGCATGTTTTGAAAATGAAAATGACTTTTCATCTGTTTATAGCTTTCAGCATGGCCATATATCTCTGAATCTGTATAAATGGAAATATTTGGTGATTGATGTATTGATTCCTCTCTGAAAGTGGAAATATCTTGTAATTGATGTATGTCAAGTTTATTTTATCTGATGATTGAGAAGGAAGTATTTTTCTGTATTCTTAGGAATGCAGCTGAACCACTAATTAGTCTTTTATAAAACTAGTAATCTATGTTACTGGGATTTTATATCTCATTACGTTAGTGTGCTCAGATGCCCAGGTACATTCTGTTGCTGGAGATTGAGGTAGAGCTCCTGGAGGTACCCCTTTTGGGATACTTCCAAGTCCTGAAGGCAGTTAACATCCTTTTCTTCTTCCCTTCGGTTGAGAATGCCCCAGGGACTTAGAAAGGGGTGAGATGGACAGGTAGCAGGAGCTGACTCATATTTTGGCAGTGGCTCTGATGTCACTCTAGTATAGGCTTAGTACTGACTATTTTGGGCCTGCGAGCCACTAACTTTAATACTTATGTCTGTATATATGAATGTCTGTATGGATTATATATTGTAGACCTAGGTTTGAACTGCTTAGGTAATATGTGGAGGTTTAGTACCTCATTTACACTTAACCTTATTTGTATATGTATTTTGGGAGAGCGCAAGAGTATCAAACATTTAACTTCTAGTTTCTTAGGTTAAAATAACCAACCGAGAGTAAGCGATCCTTGGGGAAACACTTAACTTCATGAAAGGAAAAAGGAAAAAAAATTAGACCGGGATTTTAAGAAGTTAAGTAAATAACCTAATTCCGCAACTAAAATCAATAAAGAAACTAGCACGTTACAACGAAAGGTCGGGATAGGTGCATGATGGGCCCATAGCTTTCATAGCACTTAATCAACTGTTCCCATCATTGAATTTTGTATTTATGAATAGGAATAAGGATGTTTTGATTGCCATATAAATTAATAAAACTTGCAATTTTTCTTTTCTCATTTATGTGTTATTCCATTATTCTCTTGTTTTACTTTTTGTTTAAGCAATAAAATGGGTTTACATTAATATCAGTAAAAATGGCACCTAAAATCCGCCCAACCAGGAAGCCAGAGAACGCTCACACTTAGCTAGAGGAAAAAAGGAATGCATTAGACAAGAAAGAATTGGAGTTTCTCAGACAAGAGAACAAGATCCTCAAAGCAGAAATGACAGCGCAAAAGCGCTTGCACTTGAAAAAAAGAGAAAGAACTTCGCCAACAAGCTGAGAAATATAGCTTGGAATCGCTCGAGAACAAACAGCTGGCATCCAATTTCCACCACGCCTACTGTGAGATGTGCCGTTGGGCGGACCTGGCTAAGCTCCAAAGGCTATATCTTGAAGAACAGGCAGAAAAAGAAGCTGCCAAGAAGTAGATCATAGGAGAAAATATGTGAAAGACACCTCATAGGAAACAATGTTAGGAGGAGCATTTTTAAATAAAATTTTAAATAAATGTAGTTTCCTATTTTATCCTACTATGTGTCTTTCGCTCTCTCAAAAGCTCAAGCTGGTTGGCCACGATAATTGCATGATGAACATAGTTCTCATAGCAAACTATCAACCTTCTTCTCCTATTGAGTATTCTAGCTCATAGAGGGACTAAAGGGGGATTTTAGGTGCTAAACTGCAAATATTAACAAAATAACCCAACTCATAAATGAATTTAAAATTACTAAGAAAATTTGGTCTTACAGGCTTTTCAAAATAGCACAATAAAGTCATCAATACTTCACTCTAACTCGAAAAGCACAGATGGATTCTCAAGCAGCAGAATCCACAGCAAGGATAGTAGAAACGGAGAAAAGTCTAGACGTGACTAAATCTCAGGTAGCTACTTTAAACGACAAGACGGATCAAATACTGGCCTACATAGCTGGAAGCCAGCAAGAACAAGGGGAGGGCTCGGATAAAACCTCCAAAGGAAAAAAGATCCCCCAGGTCGTAATTCCCGAAGGACGTGAGGAGGAATATGTGGAAGAAATACCTGTAGAAGAATCGCCCAAGGTTAACGAATCCAAGACGAACGAAGGGATCTCTATCAACGTAGCTGCAGTAATGGCCGCCTTGAAGGCTCAACAGGACAAGCAGAACCAAGAGAAGGAGGACGGGGACACAATTAGAGAACAAATAGAGAAAGAGGTGAGCCGTGCACTCAAGATGGCCACCCGGGTCGAAGACGAGGGCGAGGTGGCTCTGTTCAGCTTTCCCAAAATCCAAATTCCCCTCAAGTTCAAACTTCCACTTTTTGAAAAGTACGACGGTTTGTCAAATCCAGATCACCACGTCAAAGGATACTGCGCAACCATGGCTACATATAGCTCTGAACTAGCATTCTTGCTGGCTCACTTCCACAACAGTCTGAAGGGAGCCGCATACAAATAGTTCATGAGACAAGAGAATGAGACCATGAAGTCTTGGGCCACTATGATAAAGGCCTTCCGCAACAATTTCAAGCACAACATCCACAGTGAGATGACTAGGGAGAGCATGGTGGCACTAAAAAGGAGGAGTAATGAAACCTTCCGCGAATACGCCTCCAGGTGGAAGGAGGCTTCAGTAGATGTCCAACCTCCAATGAATAAAAGAGAAACTTGTCGTTACTTCGTCAAAGCACTAGGTGCTCCAGCTTATGAGGTTCTCGCCATCTTGCCACATCAAGATTTTGCGGATTTAGTCACTATAGGGGAGGACATCGACGAGAGAAATAAAGAGTCACCCCGACCAAAAAAGGAACTTTACCCCTAGCTATGGGAAAAAGAAGGAAGAAGGAACAAGCTCAGCGCCAAAAACATTTTCAGTCATTCAGGGACTTCCCAGCAGAACCAGACACCAAAAAATAACGGCAGGGTAAACAACTAGGATAGAGAATTGCCCGAACTAGGCCTCACGCGGACTGAGTTGTTCGAGCACCTAAAGGAACAACAGATGATGTGTGCTCGGCCGGGAAAGAACTAGGAACCCCCATACCTAGCCTGGTACAAACCAGAATTGTCTTGCGTATACCACCAGGGCACCAAAGGGCACTCAATCGACACATGCGACCACTTCAAAACACACGTCCTGTAAATGATAGACGCAGGATGGATTAACCTCCCAAACATCACTAAAAACCCTTTGCCCGAGCATAGGGTTAGTGCCATAGAAAAAGAGGAATGGACAAACACAGAGCTAGCCCATGTGTCCTTTTCCCTCAAGTAAATATACAAGGCCCTTGCTAAGGCAGGCTATGTACCATATCTCAAAGAATATGATGTGTTTTCCTGCTATTATCATCAGACCAACAGCCATTCTACTAATGAGTGTAAGTTCTGGAGGAAACAGGTGCAACACTACATGGGCATGGGGATCCTAATGGTAAAAAGAGGAAAACCTGAACTTCATGTATGTGCGACCTCTGACCAAAAGGGGAAAATGTGACCATTTACTCTCAGGGTCCCCAACGTGGGAGCCCCCGCACCAGTTCCGAGATCTTCACCCCTTTTTACCATTAAAAGGCCCAGTCCGCCAAAAATAACACGCCCACAGATGACCATCTACCCACCAAGACCCACACCTTACGCCTCCAATAAAGCAGTACCTTGGAGGTACCAAGCGATTGTGGAAGTTGAAGGAACAAAAGGAGAGAGAGGAGGAATGCTCGCAAATACCAATGTAACCCCTGGACAAGGATTCACCAGAAGCGGGAGGTTGTATGCAAGAAACATATCAGCAACGCCGAAAGAAACTTTCGATGCAGAAAAAGGAAAAGGTTCTGAGAATCAGCCAGAGGAAGAGGGGGTAATTTCGAGAAAGAATTCCTGAGTATAGTTAAGAAAAGCGATTACGATATTGTGGACCAGTTAAGGAAAACTCGATCTAGGATTTCCATGCTAGCTCTCATGTTGAATTCTGATGGGCATCGTCAAGCTCTCCTGAAGGCGTTAGTCGACATACATGTCCCAAAGGAAATCACGCCAGAGAAAATGGTAAATCTGGTAGACACTGCCAGACATGCTTCTATCCTTTCTTTCTTTGAACAAGAGATTAGTCCAAGGATGAAGGCTTTACATATCACCGTGAAATACTACGGCTTTACAATAGAAAAAGTCCTCATAGATGGAGGATCAGCCCTAAACGTCTTGCCGGTTGCTACCTTTCAGCAGCTTCCGGTGGAATCAACGCGGATCGATGCAAGCAATATGATCATTCGGGCTTTTGATGGAACCAGGAGGGAAGCCATGGGGGAGTTACCGTCCCAATTGAAATAGGGCCTCTCACCTTTGACATCGCATTTTAGCTCATGGAGGTCGACGCCGCTTACACTATGTTATTAGGGCGGCCTTGGATTCATGAGGCTAAGGCCGTACCCTCTACCCTCCATAAGAAAATCAAGTTCCTAAAAGAAGGAAGAGTCATCACTATTAAAGGGGAGGAAAGTATGTTGATCAATCATCCCTCTCCCGTGCCCTTCATCGACAGTGCAGAAAAGGCTCTGGAATCTTCTTTTCAGGGATTGGAAATAGAAGGACGATCTAAAGAAACCTTTCAAATCAATAGCGTGGCTTCCAAAATTATGGAGAAACAAGGCTACCAACAAGGGCGAGGGTTGGCTCCTATGCTGGCTGGAATATCACGATGCATCAAACCAAAAGAATGAGAGGCCCTAGTCGGACTAGGATACACTGAGGCCACCCAAAATGAAAGGGGCCAAGAAGAAAACCTTCCTTTTACCCGAAGATTCGTGCCAGCCAAAGAAGCCGGAGAAGACAACCATGTCTTGGTCATCGAAGAAGAAGAAGCAATAAGCAGCAGCCCTCTCATATGGCGCACAACTGAGGAAGCAGATCAAAGGAATTGGGAAGCAGAATGGATCTTAGCAATCAATAGTTCCAAGTAAAATATGAGTTGTAATTGATCTAGGGCCGAGCTCTAAGCTCAGATCAAAGAATAATACACATATGAGCTTATCTATTGTCATTTATCAACTTTTAATAAAAATGGCTTGCATATTTTACTAAAAAAATTTTACATGCTTTTTTTCCCAGCTCTCTCCTTCGCTTCTTAATTCATGTTCTTTTTTCACCCTCAGGGAATTAGATTCTCCGAGACTCCGCCCCATTTGGCGGTTCCTGGTTTTTACGAACATCGGGATAACGAACATATGCAAAATGAGAATGACTCTGATGAAGAGGAAACTTCCCCATTCTTTGCCAAAATGATTAAATCTGATGAAAAAGGAATAGTCCCACATCAAGAAATAGTTAAACTCATAAACTTGGGGACTGAAAAAGAAAAGAGAGAGGTAAAAATTGTGGATAATCCAGAAAGAGAAGAATTAATCTCTTTATTGAGAGAGTACTCGGATGTATTCGCATGGTCATATCAAGATATGACCGTGCTAGATTCGGTAGTTGCGGCTCACAAAATACGAACATTCCCCCACGTGGAACCAAAGAAGCAAAAACTAAGGCGCATGAAACCCGATATGTCCCTCAAAATAAAAGAAGAAGTACAAAAACAATGGGACGCCGACTTCCTGGAGGTATCAATTTATCCAAAATGGATGGCTAACGTAGTACCGGTCCCTAAAAAAGTTGGGAAAGTCCGAATGTGTGTCGACTACAAGGATCTAAACAGGGCTTCTCCCAAAGACGATTTCCCACTACCACACATCGACGTATTGGTAGATAACACAGCTCGAAGTTTTCGCTACTCATTCATGGACGGGTATTCAGGTTATAACCAAAGTCTCATGCACCCCGAGGATAAGGCCAAGATTAACTTCATTACACAATGAGGGACCTATTGTTATAAGGTTATGCCATTCGGACTCAAGAATGCAGGAGCAACCTACCAATGAGCCATGATGGTTCTATTCCACAACATGATTCACAAAGAAGTCGAGGTCTATGTAGAGGACATGGTGGCCAAGTCAATGCGGAAGGAGAAAGTCATGTCAAAGTCTTGAGGAAGCTGTTTGATAGACTCTGAAAATTTAAACTACGACTCAACCCCAACAAGTGTGTTTTTAGGGCTCAGTCTGGCAAGCTTCTTGGGTTTATTGTGAGTCGAAAAGGAATTGAAGTTGATCCTGACAAGATCAGGACCATCAGAGAGAGGCCACCCACACCACAGAGAAGCAGATACAGAGTTTCTTAGGCAAGGTAAACTACATTGCTCGCTTCATACGTAACTTGACGGCTACGTGCACGCCCCTCTTCAAACTTCTCAAAAAGAATCAATCGCTAGAATGGTGCGCAGAGTGTCAATCAGCATTTGACGCAGTAAAGGAATACCTTAGTAACCCGCCAGTGTTAGTTCTGCCTACGCCAGGTAGTCCTCTGATATTATACTTGACTGTCCTAGAAGAATCTATGGGAGCCATCCTAGGACAATACGATCCTGCAACGGGAAAGCAGCAGGCCATTTACTATCTAAGCAAGAAGTTCGACCCAAACGACTCACGATACCCCCTGGTCGAGAAAACGTGATGCGCTCTCACATGGATGGTACGACGATTAAGGCACTACATGCTCTATTATGAGATGTTCCTCATATCGTAGATGGATCCAATGAGGTACATATTTGAAATCCCACATGTGTCTGTACAAATTTCCAAATGGCAGGTGATACTAGCAGAATATGACATTAAACACGTCACCCAAAAATCCGTCAAAGGAAGTGCCATAGCAGATTATCTCGCCAACAACCCTTTGGATGAAGAGCATGTCTCAGATTATCAATTCCCAGACGAAGGGTTAAACGCCATAGAAGAAGAATCCCGCGCAAAGATCTGGGAGATGTTCTTTGACGGGGCAGTTAACGTCTTCAGAAATGTGATCAGAGCCGTCCTTATATCTCCAGATGGGAAACAATTTCCAATCGCGATCAAGCTAGATTTCGAATGTACCAATAACATGGCAAAATACGAAGCTTGCATTTGTGGATTACAAGCTGCTATAAGACTAAAAGTCAGGGTGATAGAAGTCTTTGGTGATTCGGCCTTAATAATCTACCAAACCGAAGGGGAGTGGTAAACCAAGATTCCGAAATTGATCCCATACCAAAAGTTCCTCACAAAACTAACAGGCCAATTTGAGTCCATAAACTTCCATCACTTGCCAAGGTGTAAGAATTCATTTGCCGACGACCTGGCTACATTGGCAGTAATGCTTGATACCAACTGCGGGGTCCTGCTCCAACCCATCAGGATGGAGTACAGAAAAACTGAAATTCACTGCTCGATGAATGAACAAGGGGCCGATGGTCTCCCTTGGTTCCATGATATTCAAACATATATGGAAAAACACGAATATCCAGATGGAGTCAGTGAAACCGAAAAAAGTATCCTCCGACGACCTGCTACAGACTTCTTTCTTAGTGGGGGAATACTATATAAGAAAAGGCCAGACGGAGTTCTACTTCGTTGCGTTGATCCATCTGAAGCCAATCAGATCTTGACCGAAATTCATGAGGGGGTGTGTGGGACCCATTCTAATGGGCACACTCTGGCACGACAAATACAAAGAATGGGGTATTTCTGGATGACGCTCGAAAGTGACTGCATTGAGTACGTCCGCAAGTGTTACAAGTGCCAAGTCTATGCAGACAGAATTAATGCTCCTTCAACAATGCTTCATAATATGACTACCCCATGGCCCTTGTCTCTATGGGGAATTGATATTATCGGTCCTATAAATCCTAAAGCATCGAATGGTCATCGCTTCATTCTAGTAGCAATTGACTATTTTACCAAATGGATAGAAGCAAATTCTTATGCCAAAATTACACAGAAAACATTTCTGCTATTCCTATAGGTCAATATCATTTGTAGATATGGAGTCCCAGAAAGAATAATCACCGATAACGGAATCAATCTAAATGGAACCGAGGTGCAGAAGATCTGTGAAAACTATGGGATAAAACATCACAATTCAGTGCCATATCGACCTCAGGTGAATGGCGCGGTAGAAGCAGCTAATAAAAATATAAAGATCTTAGAAAAGATGACCATTACGTACAAGGACTGGCATGAGATGCTCCCATTGCTCTACTAGGATACCACACTACCACTCGCTCCTCGACAAGAGCCACTCATTTTTCACTAAAATACGACACGGAGGCAATCCTACCCGTAGAAATCCAGGTCCACTCCTTGCGAATCATCGCAGAAGCCGACCTTGATGAAAACCAATGGGTGCAGCATCAATATGATCAGATTAGCCTGATTGATGAAAAACGTCTAAAAGCCATATGTCACGGACAGCTCTATCAAGCAAGGATAGCCCGAGCCTTCAACAAAAAAGTGCGACCTCGCGCATTTGAAGAAGGAGACTTGGTAGTAAAAAAGATTCTACCAAACCATAATGACTCAAGGGGAAAATGGGCTCCAACGTACGAAGGACCATTCAGGGTCAAGAGCGCATTCTTAGGCGGCGCCCTCATCCTAGAAGTCCTATGCGGAAAGGAATATGGTCGACTGATTAACTCTGACTTGGTCAAAAGGTTCTATCCATATGGAAGGTGGCTTCTGAAGGACGATATTTGAATTGCATATGATTCGTATCTTAGTAAAAATCATGGAATCGCCGTGCAAACGTCTTTCACGCATTTCTGAAAAAACCGCTGCTAGTTTCCAGTGGTCCTCAAAAATTTCTCAAAATGTACCAACTTTGACTCTTGAATATTAAAAAGAGAATTGTTCCTTCAATTAAATATCTTTACCTTTTTTTCTCTGCCGTGCAAGTCATGTACTACTGCATTGTTGATTTAAAACAATCTATGGATAAATATGTGTTAATTCTGCAATCCTTATTTTATCCTTGAATCATTGTTTGACTTAGATAATAGGAAAGCGACTCGGTAACATTAGATCACTCACTCAATAGAAATGGAAACGGTGATTTCTACCAAGCTAAAAAGCACTTCGCCCTTTCAGGGAATATTTCGTCAAAGGGTATTCCCAGTCCAACAGTTATTTACTAAACATTGCACCAAAGGACTTTTTTACCATATCTCACCAATAAGTGTTGCGAGATTTAGAATCCTACCGGTAAGTGTTCTAGGATTCGGTATCCTATCCCACCAATGAGTGTTCTCGGGATTGGATGTGGGAATCAATATCCCGCCCAGAAGTGTTCGAGAGTACGATGCCCACGTCTTTCGATCAAATCTCGCCTGTAAGTGTTACGAGGTCTGGTCTCATCGAATCCTACCAGTGAGTGTTCTAGGATTCGGTATCCTATCCCACCAGTGAGTGTTCTTGGGATTGGGTACGGGAATCAATATCCCGCCCAAAAGTGTTTGGGGATAATGATACCCACATTTTTTTGATCAAATCTCGCCAGTAACTGTTACGAGGTCTGGTCACATCGAATCCTACCAGTAAGTGTTCTAGGATTCGGTATCCTATCCTGCCAGTGAGTGTTCTCGGGATTGGGTACGGGAATCAATATCCTGCCCAGATGTGTTCGGGGATAACGATACCCACATTTTTTATCAAATCTTGGCAATAAGTGTTACGAGGTCTGGTCTCATCGAATCTTACCAGTAAGTGTTCTAGGATTCGGTATCCCATCCCACCAGTGAGTGCTCTCGGGATTGGGTACGGGAATCAATATCCCGCCAAGGAGTTTTCAGGGAAAACGATACCCACATTTTTCGGCCAAGCCTCTCCAGTAAGTGTTATGAGGTCAGGCCCCATTGAATCCTGCCGATCAGTGTTTTGGGATTCAGTATCATATCCCGCCAGTGAGTGTTTTCGGGATGGGATACAGGGATCAAGATCCCACCCAGGAGTGTTCTGGGGCGGTGATACCCACATTTTTGCGAAATCACACCGATGAGTTGAAGGCTTAACGCCTCGAGAAAAAAAAAGGTGTTTTCCGTCGTGACGCAGCAATTATGAGTCACGACGAACCGACATGTCAAGAATATCGTCGCGACATTGGGTAATTGTCGTCGCGACGGGTGGCATTAAGCGTCGCGGCAGGTGAACTGCAGGAACAGAGAACTCCAGCAGGACCAGAGGCAGGACGAATTGAAGCTCTAACCCTGGAGATCCGGGAACAAATAGGACTGATCCAACGCCAGGGGCAAGAAATAATAGGACTCCGAGGTGACATCCGTGGGCTGCAAGGAGGAATGCGATCCCTGTTGAGGCATTTCCACTTATTTGAGGACGTGGTCCCCACACCCATTCCCCAAGAACACTCCGAGTGTGACGGAGAAGGCAGCGGTAACAAGTAGGGTGAAGCCATATAGAGACCATAGGATTTTATTTGACTTTATCCCTTTATATTTTGTACCCCAAGAAAGGAAAACGCAGTAAAAATATTATACGATCAAGTTCGGTTTCATTCTGTTTCTTTACTTGTTCCTTTAAAAATAATAATAAAAGAAAAAGTAAAGAGGGGAATATGTGAACACCTCACTTTGACCGGCCAAAGGATATAATGAAAATAATGACAAAAACAATGGAAAAGATAAAACTATAAAAAAATTTAAAAATAATAATAAAGGAGCATCGCGACGGAAAGTACTAGCCGTCGCGACGGTAAACGCTAGCCGTCGCGACGCTAGGTAGGTACCTCACGGCGCCTCCCGCATTCATGAGGGAATTTATTAGAATATCAAAATGATACCCATCGCGACGGGTAAGTCCATACATTGCGATACCCGTCGCGACAACAAACAGTGGGCGTCGCGACGGGTCTGCCATTAATGGCCGGATTTCTTTCCCGGAATAGTTCTTCCTGACCTACTATAAAATGATCTCCGCCTCATAGTGTCGGGGGACGGAAAAAACTAAGGTTAGAGGGCCAGAAGTAAAGAAAGCAAGAAGCAAAGAGGTAAAACACATACTTAAGGATGGTCTTGATCTTTTCATGCTCACTGGGTTGATAGGAAGCCATTTTTCTTCTGTGATAAACAAATCTCATTCGGGTTGTGACACATCAGTGTTGGAATTTCATTCAACATTTGATCCACGCACCCCAATAGCATCCTTTTTTTATTTCTTTTCCTCCCTTATATATCTCTGAAAAAATTGAATGGGGTCGCGACGGGTTCTTACTACCGTTGCGACCCCCCATCCCCCAGTAAGGATCCGTCACGACGCCTTCCTCTAAGCGTCGCGACGGGCTCCGTTGCAGACAGAACGTCGCGACGGACAAAGAAGCCCATCGCAACTTCTCGTCTTTTGGGGCTAAATTTATCATTTATTTAGTGAGAAAACGTCTTTTACAACCTAGTGCCACCAAGAGACCTTCGTCTCTATAGGAGCACTAGCCTACACGCCATCTGGGTATCACGCCTGATGAGCCCTCACACATACATATTTCTTGTATTTATTGCTTGAATGTATTGTATGGTAGATAGGTACCAAAAGGCATTGGCCACTTTAGGTACATTACACTGGGAGGCCATATGAGTATTCACTTGATGAGCCTCCTCTCACTCACACACATTGTATGTCACAGGAACTACGTGGGCTTTGATCCCCCATTGTGGGTACGTAGGCCCTAGGCTTCTATCCTAGGTCAAGCCCTCACTTTCTCCTTTCTCAATTCTTTCTCTCATAAGTGTTAGTGTTTTTAAGGCCAAATAACTTTAATAATAATTTTTAAGGGTAATTGTCTTCGTACAAGGGAAGAAGGGTGCCTAACTCCTTCCCTTCATCCCAATCAGACTTCCGAGCCCAACATTTTGTGAAAATTCATTTTCCCCAATTTTGAACTTATTTTTCTTTTCCCAAATTTTGATTGAATGTTTGGTGGCGACTCCCGTCGAAGGCTCCGGCCTTCACACTTGTGTAATCTGTTTTCGCCGGTGAGTGTTTAGAAAACTTGATATTCATCAGTTTTCGCAGGAGAGTGCATCGAAAACTTGATTTTCATTTTAATCAGTTTTCGCCGATGAGTGTTTAGAAAACTTGATATTCATCAGTTTTCGCCGATGAGTGCTTCGAAAACATGATGTTCATCAGTTTTTGCCAATGAGGGTTTTGGAAACATGATTTTCTAGTTAATCTGTTTTCGCCGATCAGTGTTTCGAAAACTTGATTTTCTTGTTAATTAATTTTCACCGATGAGTGTTTCCAAAACTTGATATTCATCAATTGTCGTCGATGAGTGTTTCGAAAACTTGATATTCATCAGTTTTTGCCGGTGACTGTTTCGAAAACTTGATATTCATCAGTTTTCGCCAATGAGTGTTTCAAAAATTTGATGTTCTTGTTAATCAGTTTTCGCCAATAAGTGTTTCGAAAACTTGATATTCATCTATTTCCGCCGGTGAGTGTTTCGAAAACTTGATATTCCTCAATTTTCGCCAATGAGTGTTTCGAAAATTTGATTTTCTTGTTAATCAGTTTTCGCCGATGAGTTTTTCGAAAACTTGATATTCATCAGTTTTCACCGGTAACTGTTTTGAAACTTTGATTTTCTTGTTAATAAGTTTTCGCCGATGAGTGTTTCGAAAACTCGATATTCATCAATTTTCGCTGGTGTGTGTTTCAAAAACATGATATTCCTCAGTTTTCGCTGGTGAGTGTTTCGAAAACTTGATTTTCTTGTTTATCAGTTCTCCCTAATGAGTGTTTCCAAAACTTGATATTGATCAGTTTTCGTAGATGAGTGTTTCGAAAACTTGATATTCATCAGTTTTTGCCGATGAGTGTTTCAAAAACTTGATATTCATGAATGTTCGCCAGTGAGTGTTTCGAAAACTTGATTTTGTTGTTAATAAGTTTTCGCTGATTAGTGTTTCGAAAACTTGATATTCATCAGTTTTCGCCACTGAGGGTTTCGAAAACTTGATATTCATTAGTTTTTGCCGGTGAGTGTTTCAAAATTTTGATATTCATCAGTGTTGGCCAATGAGTGTTTCGGAAACTTGATTTTCTTGTTAATAAGTGTTTGCCGATGAGTGTTTCAAAAACTTGATACACATCAGTTTTCGCCAACGAGTGTTTCAAAAACTTCATTTTCTTGTTAATCATTTTTCACCAATGAGTGTTTCTAAAACTTGATATTGATCAGTTTTCGCAGATGAGTGTTTCGAAAACTTGATATTCATCAGTTTTCGCCGATGAGTGTTTAGAAAAGTTGATATTCATCAGTTTTTGCCTGTGACTGTTTCGCTAACTTGATTTTCTTGTTAATCAGTTTTCGCCGATGAGTGTTTCAAAAACTTGATATTCATCAATTTTCGCCGATTAGTGTTTTGAAAACTTGATATTCATCAATTTTTGCCAATGAGTGTTTCGAAAACTTGACTTTCTTGTTAATCAGTTTTCACCGATGAGTGTTTCGAAAACTTGATATTCATTAGTTTTCGCTGATGAGTGTTTCGAAAATTTGATAATTATCAATTTTTGCCAATGAGTGTTTCGAAAACTTGATTATCATTTTAATCAGTTTTCGCCGATAAGTGTTTCGAAAACTTGATATTCATCAGTTTTCGCCGGTGAGTGTTTCGAAAACTTGATATTCATCAGTTTTCGCTAATGAGTGTTTCGAAAATTTGATTTTCTTGTTAATCAATTTTCGCCGATGACTGTTTCGAAAACATGATACTCATAAGTTTTCGCCAATGAGTTTTTCGAAAACTTGATTTTCTTGTTAATCAGTTTTCGCCAATGTGTGTTTCCAAGACTTGGTATTGATTAGTTTTCGCCGATGAGTGTTTAAAAAACTTGATATTCATCAGTTTTTGCCGGTGACTGTTTCAAAAACTTGATATTCGTCAGTTTTCGCCAATGAGTGTTTCGAAAAGTTTATTTTTTTGTTAATCAGTTTTCGCCGATGAGTGTTTCGAAAACTTGATATTCATCAGTTTTCGCAGTGAGTGTTTTGAAAACTTGATATTCATCAAATTTTGCCAATGAGTGTTTTAAAAACTTGATTTTCCTGTTAATAAATTTTCGCCGGTGAGTGTTTCAAAAACTTGATTTTCATCTATTTTCGCCAGCCAGTTTTTCGAAAACTTGATTTTCTTTTTAATTAAATCTCGCCACTGTGTGTTTCTAAAACTTGATATTCATTAGTTTTTGCCGATGAGTGTTACGAAAACTTGATATTAATCAATTTTCGCCAATGAGTGTTTCGAAAACTTGATTTTTGCTCGTTAATTTGTTTTCGCCAAACAGTGTTTCCAAAACTTGATATTGATCAGATTTCGCAGATGAGTGTTTCGAAAACTTGATATTCACCAGTTTTCGCTGGTGACTGTTTCGAAAACTTGATTTTCTTGTTCATCAGGTTTCGCCGATGAGTGTTTCAAAAACTTGATATTCATCAATTTTCGCCGATGAGTGTTTCGAAAACTTGATATTCATTAGTTTTCGCCAATGAGAGTTTCGAAAACTTGATTTTCTTGTTAATCAGTTTTCGCCGATGAGTGTTTCGAAAACTTGATATTCATCAGTTTTCGCCAATGAGAGTTTCGAAAACTTGATATTCATCAGTTTTTGCCAATGAGTGTTTCGAAAACTTGATTTTCTTCTTAATCATTTTTCGACGATGAGTGTTTCTAAAACTTGATATTCATCAGTTTTCCCCGGTGAGTGTTTTGAAAACTTGATATTTATTAATTTTCGCCAATGAGTGTTTCAAAAACTTGATATTCTTTTTAATCAGTTTTCGTCGATGAGTGTTTCAGAAACATGATATTCATTAGTTTTCGCAGGTGAGTGTTTTTAAAATTAGATATTCATCAGTTTTCGCCAATGAGTGTTTCGAAAACTTGATTTTCTTGTTAATCATTTTTCGTCGATGAGTGTTTCGAGAACTTGATTTTGTTCAGTTTTCGCCGGTGAGTGTTTCAAAAACTGATCAATAGCAAATATTCGAAACACTCATCGGCGTAAATTGATTAAGAAGAAAACCACATTTTCAAAACACTCACCGGCGAAAACTAATGAATATCATGTTTTTGAAACCGTCACTGGCGAAAACTGATCAATATCAAGTTTTCGAAACACACATAGACAAAAACTAATTATCAAGAAAATCAAGTTTTCGAGACATTCATTAGTGAATAGTGATGAATATCAAGTTTTCGAAACACTCACCGGCGAAAACTAATGAATATCAAGTTTTCCAACACTCACTGGCGAAAACTGATCAATATCATGTTTTCGAAACACTCATTGCCGAAGACAAATGAATATCATGTTTTCGAAAGACTCATCGACGAAAACTGATGAATATCAACTTTTTGAAACACTCGTCACCAAAAATTGATTAACAAGAAAATCAAGTTTTCAAAACACTGATTGGTGAAAACTGTTAAATATCAAGTTTTCAAAACACTCATCAAGAAAATTAATGAATATCAGCTTTTTGAAACACTCATCGGCGAAAACTGATCAACAAGAAAATCAAGTTTGGGAAACACTCATTGGTGAAAACTAATGAATATCAAGTTTTCGAAACACTCATCGACGAAAACTGATGAATATCAACTTTTTGAAACACTCATCGACGAAAACTGATTAACAAGAAAATCAAGTTCTCAAAACACTCATTAGTGAAAACTGATGAATATCAAATTTTCGAAACACTCACCGGTGGAAATTGATGAATATCAAGTTATCGAAACATTCATTGGCGAAAATTGATGAATATCAAGTTTTCGAAACACTCACCGGCAAAATTTAATTAACAAGAAAATTAAGATTTCGAAACACTCATAGGCGAAAACTGATGAATATCAAGTTTTCGAAATACTCACCGGCGAAATATGATTAACAAGAAAATCATGTTTTCGAAATACTCATTGTCGAAACTGATGAATATGAAGTTTTCGAAACACTCATTGGCGAAAACTGATTAACAAGAAAATCAAGTTTTTGAAACACTCATAGGTGAAAAGTCATGAATATCAAGTTTTCAAAACACTCACCGGTGATATTTGATTAACAAGAAAATCAAGTTTTCGAAACACTCATTGGCGAAAACTTATGAATATCATGTTTTCGAAACACTCACCGGGGAAAACCGATGAATATCAAGTTTTCGAAACACTTATCGGCGAAATTAGATAAACAAGAAAATCAAGTTTTTGAAACACTCATTGGCAAAAACTGATGAATATCAAGTTTTCGAAACACTCTTTTTTGCGAAAACTGATTAACTAGAAAATCAAGTTTTCGAAACACTCATTGGCGAATACTGTTGAATATCAAATTTTCGAAACACTCATCGGCAAAAACTGATCAATATAAAGTTTTCGAATCACTCACCGGCGAAATTTGGTTAACCAGATAGTCAACTTTTCGAAACACTCATTGGCGAAAACTGATGAATATCAAGTTTTCAAAACACTCATCGACAAAACTAATGAATATCAACTGATTAACAAGAAAATCAAGTTTTTGAAACACTAATTGGTGAAAACTGATGAATATCAAGTTTTCGAAACACGAACCGGCAAAAACTAATCAATATCAAGTTTTCGAAACACTCATCGACGAATTTGATTAACAAGAAAATCAAGTTTTCGAAACACTCATTGGCGAAAACTAATGAATATCAAGTATACGAAACAATCACGGGCGAAATTTGATTAACAAGAAATTTAAGTTTTCGAAACAGTCATAGGCGAAAACTGATGAATATCAAATTTTCGAAACACTCACCGGCGAAATTTGATTAACAAGGAAATCAAGTTTTCGAAACACACATTGGCGAAAACTGACGAATATCAAGTTTTCGAAACACTCATCGGCGAAAACTGATTAACAACGAATTCAAGTTTTCGAAATACTCATTGGTGTAAACAGATGAATTTTAAGTTTTCGAAACACTCATCGGCGAAATTTGATTAAGAAGAAAATCAAGTTTTCGAAACACCCATTGGCCAAAACCGATGAATATCAAGTTTTCGAAAAACTCACCTTCAAAAACTGATGAATATCAAGTTTTGGAAACACTCACCGGGGAAAACTAATGATTATCAAGTTTTCGAAACAGTTATCGGCGAAAGCTGATTAACAAGAAAATCATGTTTCCGACACACTCATTGGCGAAAACTGATGAATATCAAGTTTTCGAAACACTCATTCGTTAAAACTGATGAATAAGAAAATCAAGTTTTCGAAACACTAATCGGCGAAAACTGATTAAGAAGAAAATCAAGTTTTCGAAACACTCATTGGCGAAAACTGATGAATATCAAGTTTTAGAAACAATCACCGGCGAACTTTGATTGACAAGAAAATCAAGTTTTTGAAACACTCATTGGCGAAAACTGTTGAATATTAAGTTTTCGAAACACTCAGCGGCGAAAACTGATTAACAAGAAAATCAACTTTTCGAAACACTCATTGGCGAAAACAGATGATTATCAAGTTTTCGGAACACTCACGGGCGAAAACTAATCAATATCAAGTTTTCGAAAAACTCACCGGCGAAAACTGATGAATATCAAATTTTCGGAACACTCACCGGTGAAATCTGATTAACAAGAAAATCTAGTTTTTGAAACATTCATTAGCGAAAACTGATGAATGTCATGTTTTCGAAACACTCATCGGCAAAAACTGATTAACAAGAAAATCAAGTTTTCGAAACACTCATTGGCGAAAACTGATGAATATGAAGTTTTCAAAAAACTCACCGGCGAAAACTGATGAATATCTAGTTTTGGAAACACTCACGGGGGAAAACTAATGATTATTATGTTTTTGAAACACTCATCGGCGAAATTTGATTGACAAGAAAATCAAGTTTCTGAAACACTCCTTAGCGAAAACTGATGAATATCAAGTGTTCGAAACACTCATTGGTGAAAACTGATTAACAAGAAAATCAAGTTTTCGAAACACTAATAAGCGAAAACTGATTAACAAGAAGATCAAGTTTTCAAAACACTCATTGGCGAAAACAGATGAATATCAAGCTTTTGAAACACTCACCGTCGAACACTAATGAACAAGAAAATCATGTTTTCGAAACACTCAATGGCGAAAATTTATGAATATCAAGTTTTTGAAACACTCACCGGCGAAAACTAATGAATTTCAAGTTTTCGAATCACTCAGGGGCTAAAACTGATGAATATCAAGTTTTCAAAACACTCCTCGGCAAAAACTGATTCAGAAGAAAATCAAGTTTTCGAATCACCCATTGGCGAAAACTAATGAATATCAAGTTTTCGAAGCACTCATCGGAAAAAATTGATTAACAAGAAAACGAAGTTTTCGAAACACTCTCAGGGGAAAACTAATGAATATCATGTTTTCGAAACACTCAATGGCGAAAACTCGTTAATAAGAAAATCAAATTTTCGAAACACTAAATTGGTGAAAACTGATGAATATCAAGTTTTCGAAAGACTAATTGGCGAAAACTGATTAACAAGAAAATCAAGTTTTCGAAACACTCATTGGCGAAAACTGATGAATATCAAAGTTTCTAAACACTCATCGGCAAAAACTTATGAGTATCAAGTTTTCGAATCACTCATCGGCGAAATTTGATTAACAAGAAAATCAAGTTTTTGAAACACTCATTGGCGAAAACAGATGATTATCAAGTTTTCGAAACACTCACCGGCGAAAACTAATGAATATGAACTTTTTGAAACACTCATCGGCGAAAACTGATGAATAAGAAAATCAAGTTTTCGAAACACTCATTGGTAAAAACTGATGAATATCAAGTTTTCAAAACACTCACTGGCGAAAACTAATGAATATCAAGTTTTCAAAAGACTCACCGGCGAAAACTGATCAATATCAAGATTTTCGAAACACTCATCGACGAAATTTGATTAACAAGAAAATCAAGTT